>CABHPR010122071.1:4876-15148 GCA_902168415.1 Peromyscus melanophrys | reverse complement strand
CACACACACACACACACACACACACACACACACACACACACACATACACACACACGGGCTAGTAACTGTCTGAAATGAGTAAATGGCAAGGGACAGTGGGACGCATACAAAACAGAAGGCAGTCTGCCCTGCCACACAGCCTGGGTCACTGTGCCAAGGTTTTTGCACAGCTTGGAGGTGACAGTTTTCCTGACCCCAGAGTCCTTGAGAACCAGCCAGAGGCACCATACTTCCCAGGACCTATTCTCATGAGGCCACGCACCCCCATCAACCTCTCCCCACCCAAGGAGGTGGACTAGAAGAATCACCTGTCACCTGAATGGTAGCAGCCAGCACAGCACTGGCCTGAGACCTTTACCACGGCTGAGGGGAAGGCCATAAGATGGGTTCGTCCACAGATGGAAAAGACAGCCCCAACACTCCCTCACCTGACATCCCCCCCTCCATGCTTCTCACCCACCACACTGGACTGAGCCCTCGCTCACACCTGAGACCTATGACAGGATGTTACAGCCTTGTTCTCCCAGGCCCCTGGCCAAGGCTGGGCTCCTTAGCCTCCTTGTGCCCCAGCAAGAGTTCACAGAGTACTAGGAGGTGGAACACACTCACTGAGTCCAGGAGTGACTGACGGTGTGAAGGCTGGAGTGGCCTAGGAGGCGGCTCTGGAAGCAGGGCCTGCTGACCTGAGGGGCTAGACGACCCTGTCAGGGTAGAAACGAAGCAGCATTGCTCACCTGGACTGGCTGTGTGGCTGCTAAGACAATATAACGCAAACAACATGACTGTAAAGGACCCCCAGGGAGTCTGCAGATCTGAAAGCCGGGCCTTAGCTGGTCTCCTGGTTAACTTCAGCTGTCAACGTAATACAACCTAGAGCTACCTGTAGAAGTCTCAGTTTGGGGGGATTGCCTTGATCAGATTGGCCTATCAGCATGTCTGTGGGGCATATTTTGTATTACTAATCAATGTTGCAGGGCTCAGCCCACTGTGGGTGGTACCATCCCTAGGCAGGGGGTGCTGGGTGGTATGAGAAAGGCAGCTGAACAGAAGCCAGGGAGCAAGCCAGCAAACAGCATTCCTCCGTGGTTCCTGCCTTCAGTGCCCACCCTGACTTCACTGGGCAATGGGTTATGAACCGGAAGTGTAAGCCGAATAAACCCTTTCCTCTCCAAGTTGCTTTGGATCAGTATTTTCCCACAGCAACAGAGAAGCAAACTAGGCCAGCCACCCCCCACCCACACATCCTACCTTGCTCCCTCAGTTTCTGGCGGATGATCCTTGATGTTCTGGGCTGGCAGATCCATCACTCCAGTCTGCACCTCCTTGACCCACGAACTTGGCATGCTTGTGGTTCCTCAGAGGACCTGTCACTTAGGGCCACCTTGACTCTAGGACAGTGGTTCTCAGCCTTCCAAATGCTGCGACCCTTTAATACAGTCCCTCATGTTGTGGTGACCCCCCAACCATAAAATTATTTTTGTTGCTACTTCATAACTGTAATTCTGTTACTGTGATAAATCATAATGTAAATATCTGTGTTTTCCAGTGGTCTTAGGTGACCCCTGTGAAAGGGTCATTCGATCCTTAGAGGGGTCGAGACCCAGAGGTTGAGAATGGCTGCTCTAGGGTCATCTCAGCCAATTACATAATAATAATTTCCAAATGAGGCCAGAATCCCGAGGTGCTGAGGGTTAGGACCAATATGTCGTTGTGGGGCACAATACCTCTTTTGAAGATCATGACAGCCCCCACCTGGGAGGGCAGGGCTGCACCTCTGAATGGAAGTGTCTGTGGAACAGGAACAGGCACAGGCATGACCCCAGGCCCCTGGAAGACTACAAGAGCTCGCCAGAGTTTAATGAAGAAAGAGAGAAACTGGGGCAGTGTATTCGGCGAATGACAAAACGCACTCAGAGAATTCTTGTTTCTTCCCTGGGCATGAAGGGTTTTAAAAATCTGCACTGGCCTTTCCAACTGCTTTGTCCATTAAGATGCTAATCTTTTCGGAGCTGGGACATTTGCCCAGACAAGCAGATTGAAAAATAAATGAGATCAGTCGACGACGCTGGAGGCAGCCTTGGTGCATGGTACTCCATCAAATAAAAGCTGTCTGTAGAAGCTGAAGCCAGGTCGAGCGGTTTCTGTGCAAATTTCTGAATGAAAGGAGATTAATAAACTTCCGTGCTGGGATCCCCAGATACTTCGCAGAAGGAGCAAAATCCAGGGGGTTTGGTATCAACGACTCATGTCCATCATGCAGCCCTGCAAGTGGGCTTCCAGTGAAAAAAATATGGGATCAATACATTTATCCAGTACAGAGCTAGAGAAGCCGACAGTACCTCCCACGATAGACACCGGTGGAAGTAGGTTGATTAAGACGGAAAACAGCTGAATGTAAACAGCGACGTTACTATACTCGAAGGTGAAAGGCCTTTGCCCACCTAACATCAGTGTCATCTTAGGTCACTTGGCCTCTTTGTTAAGATGGTCCCAATAACATCTGCCTCAGAGTATTGCTCTGTCAATAGAATGACAGAGTGGATGTTAGTCACCTATGGAGGAGATGGCACACTGCAAAGACTCGGTAGTGTTTGCTACCCTTTGGGATTTGCTTTTTGGCTAACAAACGTTCTGGGGGGGCTGGGTAACTAGCCAAAGGGCAGGAGGCGTGAGCCCGAGGATCCGTCATTGCTCGCTCTACCCGCACATGATGCTGTAAGAACTCCAGCTTACCTACTGTTATAAGTGCTGAGTCTCTGACATTTCTCATCTCTCCGGGTAATATTCCTGACATTGCTGGAATTATCAGGGCAGTTTTCCTCTTTAGGGACCACACATACCAGAAAGGCATCAACGAGCCCAGAGGACAGAGAATAAAGCTCCAAAGTCAGGAGCTACAGCAGTGGTTCTCAACCTGTGGGTCACAACCCCTGTGAGGGAATCAAACGACCCTTTCATAGGGGTGGCATTTCAGATGTCCTGCATATCAGATGTTCACATGACAGTTCATCCCAGTAGCAAAATTACAGTTATGCGGTAGCAACGAAAATAATTTTATGATGAGGCACTGTATTAAGGGATCGCAGCGTTAGGACAGTTGAGAGCCACCGAGGTAAAGAACTCTGTGTCACCATATATATTCATGTCACTTAGCCATGAAGACCTATCAGGTATCTAGTTGGAGCCCCAGGCCCCTGGTGACCCAGGCTGAGTTGTACTCAGGCAATGGTGAGGTCTATGTTTGGTTTGGAGCGTTATTATTTGGGTTTTAAGGGTGTTCTAGCTGGTTAGATTTGAACCTGAGGTCTCAACAAGCTGTGTATCCTGGCAAGGATTCTTATGGATCGTGGAGAGCTCCCTAAGTGAAGAAACTGGACATTATACAGCTGCCTGTGTTAGAGCTGTCAGAGACACTTGAGTGTGGCTTCTGTACAAAATGACATGTGACTAAGAGTCTATGACACCGCCTCTCCCATCACGATGTTATAGAATGGGAAAAACTCAAGACATCAGGGGAAAACATGGGGCGGAAACTAAAAATCTTGGAACCACATTGACCATACAGCTACTAAAAAATTGTAACTAGCCGGGCAGCAGTGGCTCACACCTTTAATCCCAGCACTCAGGAGGCAGAGCCAGGCGGATCTCTGTGAGTTCGAGGCCAGCCTGATCTAGAGCGAGATCCAGGACAGGCACCAAAACTACACAGAGAAACCCTGTCTCAAAACAACAACAACAACAACAACAAAATGTAACTAATATTTGACCCGTGTTCTGTTACTGATATAGAAAAATAATCCTTCCAGTTTAGAATAAGTGAAGGGGCTCAGTTGGTAGAGTGTTTTGCTAAGCATGCATGAAGCCCTGAGTTTGATCCCCAGAACCACATAAACCAGGCATGATGGCACATATAATCCCAACCCCCAGAGGTAGAGGCAAGAGGGTTACTGTAAGTTCATGGCCAGCCTGAACAACCTGGTAAGTTCAAGGCCAACTAGAGCTACATGGGGAGACCTTGTCTCCAAAACAAAACCAACAAAAACCAGAATAAGTTGGGAGTTGCTGGGTTTCTTGGTGCTAGAGTGCAGATGGGAGCTTTTTCCGTGGCACCTCTGTCCCCGGCCTGCATCTCCTCACCTGTTCCCTCTTCAGCGTTAGTTCAGAAGGAATATTGATCCAGAAGAGCAGATTTGGATCCTGTCTAGAAATGAGACCAGGAGCAGTGTGTAGCAATCAGCCCTGCCTCCTGGGAAAGAGGCACAGCCTCCCAAATAATCAAAGAGCAAAGCCAAGGGCAAGCTGTGCCCACCAGAGAAACTGAACTGGTCGGACTTTTCTTTAGTCTGCAAACACAGATCATGACCCCAGGCACGGGACCCTGGGAATGGGTGCTGCAGGGCATGATGCGCGTGGGGCTGGGCACACTCCTGAAGGTGACTGTGATCGATGGTGACACAGCTCCCATACTTCACAAAGAAGCATGGCGCATCCACGCTGTGTGCAAAGAGCTGGGAAGGAAGGAAGGAAGAAGTTGGGATCAAAAGAAGATCTTGGCAGCAAGATGATGATGGAGGAACTCACAGGAAGGACATGGAGTCACGGTTTGGTGAGGCACTTGGGAGTTCTTCTGTAAGAGGCCAGAGAAACAGAGAAACAAGATCTGGAAGGCATAGAACAGTGGTGCTAACAAGGGACCACGGGGTTTCCTGAGACAGAAGAGCAGGGACTTGGTAGGAAGTTTTAAAATGACCAGTAACATGGCACAGATTAATGGAGTTCAGTATAATGATTCTTTTCCTAGGTGTGTGTGAGGGTGCATCCACACTACGTGAGATTAGTGCCCAAGGATTCCAGAAGAGGGCATCAGCTCTGGGAATGGGAGTTATAAACAGCTATGACTAGTCATGTGGTGCTGAACCTGGGTCCTCTGGAAGAGCAGCATGTGCTCATAACCACCAAGTTATCTCTCCAGCCCCCGGTGTGATATTTCAACACATTTATACAGCATGCACTGATCAAATTGGGGCAATTAGCATCCCCTTCCTTTATTGTTGTTTTCGGACTTCAGGTTTCTCCGGTCTAGATCTTTATAATTTATGGGCTTGTGTTGATCACAGCCATCCCCCTGCTCTCCTGGGTGTTGGGGCACACCATCAACCCCTCTCCATCCTGCCTTCCCTGCTCTCCCTTTTTCTAGCCTCTGGAAATGACTGTTTACGTTCTGGATGACCTTCTTCAGCTTCCGTGTACAGCAGAACACGGTGGAGCTCATCTTTCTGCGCCTGGTTTACTGAGAAGGTGTGTGCTGGTTGGTTGGTTTTGGCAGCACTGGGGGACAAACCCAGGGACTTGTGCACACTGGGCAAGCGCTCAACCAACTGAGCTACATTCTCAGCCTTTGTTGGACATTTTGATAAGAGACGTGATAGGAGAAATCTATGAAACACAAGAAGGGCTGTTAGTGAACACATGTGCATGAAATTTCCTTTTTAAAAAAAAATCACACACAAGTATTATTAGTATTGTTTTTGTTTTGTTTTGTTTTTGTTTTTTGAGACAGGGTTTCTCCGTGTAGCTCTGGCTGCCCTGGAGTTTGCTCTGTAGATCAGGCTGGCCTCTCCTAAGTCAGGCTGCCTCTGCCCTCCAGGTGCTGGGATTAAAGTTGTGCACCATGTTCTGCGGGAGAACCCTTGAAAGGTGATTGGAAGATGGACCAACTCGAAGGAAAGCCCAGGCAGGATGTAGTCACCAGAGAGAGCCAGAGAGAGGTAGACAGATCAAGCCCAGGCTGGGGTATAAGATTGACCTATACAGTGACTCCTTGTGTGGCTTACTCTATACAGGGAGAGAAGTTAAGATTTGCCAAGCACTTAGAACAGGGTGGGAAAGTGTTATATAAATGGAAAGTAATAAATATGTATTTCATTAACTATGTGAAAATGAACACACTTTATTTGCCTGGCATATAAAATTGGCAGGTCCCAAACATGGAGCTCATCTCTCTTGCCTCAAGGAGTCCAAGGTGACCAAAGAGACAGACAGACATTAGCAAAACAAATGTCTGGGCATAAAACTCAAGAAATTAAAACACGCATTCCAAGCACAAAGGAAGAGAGAGGTCATATTAAGGACATGAGAACCAGAACTGAGTCTTTCGAGAAAAAGGAGACAAAAGAGGTAGAAGGTGCAGCTGAGGAGATTATCAAAGGCCAGGAGCACTTGAGAATGAAGAAGGAGGCTGGTGAGAGATCTGGCCTTCACCAGGGTTGGGAAGGTAATTCCACAGCAGCATGCAGGTAGGCAGCTTCTCTGGGAGGCAGGCTCCACGGCTCCCATACAGTTCCACAGCTGGAGAGCTATGGTTACAAACCACCTACCCGAGTGTGAAAGGCTGAGGACAGTCAGATACAACAGGTTGACCCATGATAGAAATAGCTGGGGCCTCCATCTTGCTAAGTGTGTTGGTTAACACTGCCAACCTGATAGGATCTAGAAATGCCACACCGGCAACGGTGTCGCCGGTGTGACAAATGCCGATCTGGTGGTCTCACGAGGAAGGGGGGCACGTGTCTCTCGAGGCTAGGCCCCCGGCGGTCCCCTGGCAATCAGCCCGAGTAATGGTTCCTGGGTACATTGTTCCCTAAAGACCAGCCTTCCATGGACGGTTGACAAGACTCCTGCTTCTTTCCTCTTTCCTGACAATAACAGCCTCCCTGTGCCTGGACTCCGCAGACCCTTGCTTGACGTACTTGATAACTCCTCAATTGTTACACTGACACTGCCCCCAATGATTCAAGCCCTTGGACAGGTAGCACAAAAAAACCCCTACTTCAGTGGGGGGGCACTCATGGATAGATTAGAACAGAAAGAGCTGATGATTCAGGTTCCCACAGATTCTAAGGAAGGAAATGTAAAAGTAGAAAGATTGCTAGGTAACCCTCACTCAGCTCGTGTAAACTCACAAGAAAGAAAACTTAGGCAACTCCTACAGGAATAGTTGGAAAGTATAGTCAATACCATATTAATGGGAAATGGTGGACACCCCCTCGTTGGAATCCCAGAAGTAAAAATTACTTAGATCCACTCCCTTTTACAGGGGCTTATGACTATAAAAAAAAATCAGTGGGTAAATCAGGGGGAAAAGGAATGTTGTGGAATCAGTTGCCTTTTATGGAAAGGCTGGCTAGAAGCAGAAAGGTATGGTGTACATATGATAGGTAGACAAGGTCAGCTATATTGGGGGATATGGCTCCTGTACTAAAGAGGTGGGCTAAGGCTCTTGGCGAGGACTCTGTAACTGTCTTTAATAAATTACTAGTAATGGATTACCAGTTATTGAGTATGTGGCCAGGCTCTTGGATTCAGGCCACAGCATGTCTCTGTCTGAAAAGATTAATCATTCTGAAAACCACATTGTGTGACCACAAGAGATTGCGTCTATTGCTTTCTTTTTGTTCCTGGGCTTAGTTTCTTGTTAACATTGTATAAAATCTCAGCCTAATGTTCAGTAAAATTGCAGCAGTTTCATAGCATACTCTGGTGTCTGTGTCTGTCTGTCATCGCCGAATCCCAATTATCCTGAGTACCTTCACCCCGTTCTCCCTCGGTCTGGTGGCCCTACTGAGACCCAGTCCACAGCATAGAAACATTATGGTTCACATTGTCAAGTTCCAGGCATGTCTGTGAGGAAGTTCCTAGATTGGATTAGTTGAGGCCAGACTATCAGCCCTGAATGTGAATGACTGTGTGATATATTGTGTACCCTAATAAAATTTGCATGAAGAGCAGAGGACAGAACAAGCCACTAGAAGCCACTTGATATAGGAGCAAGCACTCGGAATTGACCTGTGAGGCCACAGAAGCAGTGACCCAATAATTAGGCTCTGTCCACACAGCAAGTGAACTCTGAGATCTCAGGAGCTTAACCCAAGGTGGTGGGGGTGAGGGTGTCATGGGTTCTGGGTTCTCGTCATACAACACCATTAAGAGGAGGAAGATGGCTGTTTATGGTCCCGGCTCCTTCCATTTCTTGGGCCTTTCTCCTAACACAGCCACATCCTGGGGTCAACTCACAGGTTTCAGAATCACTGTCTAAAAGCAAACACTAGGTTTGCAGTGAGCAGTCTTAAAAACGAGAGCAAGCTTTTCACTAAGACTTTTTCATCTCCCAAGAGATCACCCGTGTCAACCACAGACGTAAGGTGCAGGTCCTGCAGGTTAGAGATTCCCACCTTCTGATGTTTCCTCTCCCTGAGGGGAACAGTATGAACAACTCACTTCTAGTTTCTCTCTGGCTCCTCTTCTACCCTTCCCAATGTCAGAGTACTAACCTAGTTTATGGTATTGGCAGGGGAAGAAATGGCATGCATAGCTTGATATTTTATACTCTCTCCACTCCAGGAGCCCGGCTGCTCTGTCACACTAGGAAAAGAAACACCAGTTTTCTCCAGGACTGTCCCTGGGTGTTATCAGCCATTTTGTGTTTCTGACGATTCCTGCTTAATCTAGCTTATGACAGTGTCTCCATGTCTGCAAAGCACTGAGGTCATCATCCCCCTGGGGGAACCACCCCCAGAGGCTCTTAGTTTTACTTTCCAAGACCTGTAGTTGTCTTATGTTTTGGACACATTGTCATTCACTTTTTTCAGATTTTAACCTCTCCTTGCTTCATAAGATCTGGTCACTGTATCCATCTCCACACAGCGTCCCTCTTCCTCTTACTATATAACATTTCCTGTGTTTCTTCCCTGGGTCTTTATTGTGTGTTCATTTCTGCGGTTCCTGTTTCCTTACCTTGTTCAACTGCCTTACCGATGCATTTCAAGTGACTGTGGGGGTGGAATATGCCTTCTTTTCTCTAACTCAGAGGTTCTCAACCTTCCTAATGCGGCAGCCCTCTAATACAGTTCTTCACGTTGTGGTGACCCCCAACCATAAAATTATTTTCATTGCTACTTCATAACTGTAATTTTGCTATTGTTATAAATCATAATGTAAATATGATCTGATATGCAGGGTATCTGATATGCAACCCCTGTGAAAGGGTCCATCAACTCCCCTCCCCCCCAGGGGGGGTGTCGAGACCCACAAGTTTGGGTATTCTATCATAGCAAAAGCAAAAGCAAAATAGCTAAAGAAGTCAACCCCCGCCTTCCACCTTGACACAGGGTCATTTATTGCTCCCTACAATGTATGTCAGCTGTGAGCTTCAGGGGATTGTTTCTATCTCCCACGTCACTGTAGGAACACTTAGATTATAAACATGTGCAACCACACCCAGCTTTACATGAGCGCTGTGGTTTTGAACTCAGGTCCACACGCTTGCATGGCAAGTACTCTGCTCGCTGAATGATCTCCCTAGCCCTCTGGGGCATTATTCTGATTTTCTTTCCCAAAGTGTGCTGTCATGCCATGAGATGTTACGCAGACCGTCCCAGGAGATCACTGGCTAAACCCTGTCTCCTCAAAACAATACAAACTGTACCCCTCATACAAGCAAGAAGTGCATTATATGTTTTATTTATAAGACTGGACCAGTCGCGAGTGTTAGTTTAAATTAACTAATGAAACAGGGAGAACGGCAGAGGAGCCACTATTTACAGAAGACAACTGAACTAGAGATCAGTTTTGTTCCAAAACAGGAATCATGACATTCACAAGGTGATTGTTTTATAAACATTGATCTAAATATTTTATACTTGTGTATTGTTTTCCCCTGGGGGAAAAAGGTTGGCAGTAAATCTTTGGCATCGACTTGAACAGGTTTCTCCTTGGACCGTCACAGAGCACAGTGCTCATCCGTGTCTTGGCGGGCACAAGGGTTGTGTTCTGATTGAGTTTTCGGCAACCTCACTTCTTCTGCCAGCTGTGGGGTGCTCCTAAGGCGCTGTGGTCTGGGATGGAGCTGGAGCTGGAGTTTGAATCTCTCTTCTGATTCTTGCTGGTGCAATCTGTTCCTCTTTCAAATGAGAACAGCCATTCAAGGAGTCACACAAACCACACAGCGAGCCAGGGGCAGCCAGGGGGCGTCCTGGGGCGTTGATCCAAACACCATTGTGATAACACATACCCGCATGCTTCTCTCCTGTCTGCTTTCTCTAGTCAGGTCAGACCCTCTCTAAATGAACTAAGACGAAGAAAAAAACACAGGCTGTCTCACTGGAAAGTAAACTTCAAAAAATTGTAAGTCTGGTTCTTAACTGGTTTGTTGGGGGTTTTTTAAGAGTCTCTCTCTCTCTCTCTCTCTCTCTCTCTCTCTCTCTCTCTCTCTCT
>CABHPR010122070.1:6887-20998 GCA_902168415.1 Peromyscus melanophrys | reverse complement strand
CACACACACACACACACACACACACACACACACACACACACACACACTTCCTGATCTCTCTGCTCTCACTTAACTCAGGTGTTGTCTACATTGTATTTTGAGGCAGGGTCTATTATTGACCTAGAGCTCACCAAGTAGGCTAAGCTGGCCGGCCATGAGCCCCAAGCGTATGCCCGTCTCCAGTATTGGTTTTACAAGCACATGCCACCACATCTGGCCTTCTTTATTTTGGTTCTAGGAATCAAACTTGGGTCCTCATGGTTGCAAGGCAAACATTTTACTGCCTGACCTATTGCCTTGGCCCAACTCAAGTATTTTGAAAAAAGCAACCCCCCTTTTCCTTTGGAGAAGCCCAGGCTACCTCATGATGTTGCAACAACCCCTCCCTCAAGAGCAACATAGAACCAGGGTCTCTGAGCTACCACCTGCTGACATTTATGTGTTTGGTAGTTATTGATTCATCAGATGAATTTTCTTCTCTGTCTTCCCAATCATGGGTACCATATTGCTAAAGCCAGTAAATGCAGTTGTGTTCTAGGGATGGTGAGGACAGAGCATCCCTTGCAGGGCAGCCTAATCCCATCCTCCAGGCATTTGTCGTGTTTCTGGCATTTGAGCTGAGGACATCTCCCACCACAAAAGCCTGCCAGAATCCCCAGGGGAAATCAGGACTGTTTTCCTTGCAGAAAGCTGGACATGTGCCGGGGGAGGTCCAGGCCAGGTGGCCTTTATTCCTCCCAGCCCTGGAGAGGAAGCCAGATTAAAAAAATGCATTTTGCTGTTTCCTGTGGCTTCTCCCCATCTCCTGTAGATTAACTGTTTAAACATGTTTGAGGCATTTCTGCTAAACTCCACCCTAGATTTTGATGATTTGAATGGATTGTAAGAGGGCTCAGTATAAAAGTTAGCCACCTACAGCTGCGACGTGAGTCCCAGGGGGGCAAGAAAGTGGGGTCTTTTGCCCCTTTGTGTAGCCTCCATTGCCTGATTCCCCAAGTTTCAAGGACTATGGAGTGTTTCACTGCCCAGGCCCAGAACAGTGCTGTGGAGGGAGATACTGGTAGTTGGAATGAGTAAAAAGAGGGTCACACGTGTCCTAGGGAGTGGTGTGTTTGGGTGACAGCTTTGATGTGTATCACATTAACACATAAAGTCTGTGTAGATGTAACCAACCGCCTTATTAAATAAGAAACACAGAGCCAATGTAAAGATGAAAGCCAAAGAGGTCAGAGCTAAGAGCCTTACCCGCTTTTCCGCCAGCTAGCCTCTCCCGCCAAGAGACCTCTCCGAAAAAAGGGAGTTACTTCCTGTGCGTTTGTGTTATATAGAGTCCTTGTTCTTCCTTCTCATTGGTTGTAAACCCAACTACGTGACTGCCTCGTCACTGCCTCTCTGTACAGACCTCCAGGTCTTCTATGGTTGGTATTGAGATTAAAGGCATGTGTCTCCAATGCTGGCTGTATCCTTGAACACACAGAGATCTACCTAGTTCTGCTTACCAAGTGCTGGGATTAAAGGCGTGCACCACCACCGCCCTGGCTTTCGCTATGGCTTGCTAATAGCTCTGACCCCTAGGCAACTTTATTTATTAACATACAAATAAAATCACATTTCAGTACAAATAGAATACCACTATAAGTCTGTGTCAGTGTGAGTGTAGGACAAGTCCCTTGCTTTCTGTCCCACCCTCACCACCTTCTGTTTCCTTCTGAGCAATCATTGGCCTTGGCTGGGCGAAGCTCCCTAAGCCCTTTCCTGTCTGGATGTCTCTTCTGCAGCAAGTTTGTCTGGTCAATGGCTTGCTCTTCAGTGAAGACAGTAGTTAACACACAAGCAGTGTGGCATCAGACCTATATGAAGAGGAGCCACTTGTGAGATGTGACCAGACTGCACAGGTGCTCATGACCAGGAGCCCAGAGAGGTTGGGAACTTGCCCTGGTTACACGGGCAGAACCCCCACAGCTAACCTCTATCCTACCCTCCTCATTTTTCAATTGCGTTAACTACATTTGGAGTTTCTATTTTCTGTCTGCCTCCTCACTATCTATGCACCCTGATAGCAGTTTGTATCCTCTCTGGGTGGCTCTTTTCTTAGACCCCAGATCTTCCTCAAATAGGACCCAGAAAGAGCAGGTTCTGTTTGCTTATTCACTGACTAAGTAATGGCAAAGATGGATTTCAGCCCTGTTAGCAGTGCTAACCAGGTCTAGAGGCAAGCTAAGGGCTAAATAGAAAACTGAGTTAGAAACATCCAGCATGGTACTCAGGATAAGACAGGGGAAAAAAAAAGAAACAAACAAAAAAAACAAAAACAAAACAAAACAAAACAAAAATCCAGATCAACCCTTTGGAAACAGGATATCCTATCTCCTGGATCCAGACCTCTGCTGAAAGACAGCTGGGGTGACCAGCAAACAGGCCAGGATCCCTCTTACCCAGTACAACCCAGGGCTGTAAGCAGGACATGGAGCTAGGTAAACCTTCCCTCAGAGATGGAGCACAATACAATACGAACAGGGGCAGAGGTGCAGCTGGTATGACTTTTCAGTAGGAGGCTCCTCAGAGATTATGGCCCATCACTCCTTTGGGTCCATTGTGTTTCCTCTTGATTCAAATCTGTGGTGTTTACATTGACATGAGACAATGACAACCATCACTTGTACCACAGGTAGCCAATCTGAGGAGGCTCTAGTGATTTAGAATGGCTGTGCTCTCTCCTCCCACCACCTTACCAGCACTAATGGTAGAGTCAGTTTAGGGTATCAGGGTAGGGTGACGAAATTTCATCACTGCCATCCCCTTCATGTGTGGAATGCCCATGGGGCTAGTATAGGCCTTGCTGGTCCCCCTTAGCTCTTCTAAGTAGACACCCCTCAATGTTTCTTGCTTACTGGTCAAGGATTTTCTTGGCTGTTCTGATTCACAAGCTAGGCAGTGCAGGGTATGGTGTGGAGTAAGATGTGCGCCTTGTTTCTTCTTACTGTTTTGAGCCAACTTTGGTTTTTCCTTCTTCTAGGGAGGAAAGATCCCTGTGAGATGGACAGCTCCAGAGGCCATCGCCTACCGCAAGTTTACATCAGCCAGCGATGTCTGGAGCTATGGAATTGTTATGTGGGAAGTCATGTCTTTTGGAGAGAGACCCTACTGGGATATGTCCAATCAAGATGTAAGTATCAGCCACATCTAATTGCCGTAAACACTTATCCAAGCAGACCTCATGCTGGGAGTGCCAAGGCTTCCATATATGTCACGGGGATCAGAAAGATGGGGTAGTCTGAATGTCACAGGCCTGAGTCCCCATCCTGCACTGCCCACAACAGTTGTATTGCTCCAAGCAAGTTACTGTTTTGAAACTTTTACCATCAACTTAATGAGAAGCAGTGTGAGGAGACTTCTTCCCTGAGAAGCCAGCCTTGTTGGGCCTGTGCTAATATCGGCATAGGAGGTGGTGAGAAAGCTTCCCAAGATGGTCAATTTCAGGCAGGCTGCAGGAGTAGGGCCCTGTCTATGGGGAGGTCATCAACCTCCCTCCAGGCTGCCCTCCGTGGAGAGGGTAAGAACGAAGGAAGAAGTCGCTAAAGATGCTATAAGTGGGTCATTTTGGTGATGTTTTTTCTGGATGGGAAACTTGCTTCAAAGTGAAGAGTGATGAAAGGTTTGAGGGTGATTGGGTGTGTACAATAAGATTCCAATCAAAAGTCTTGCCTGGATTTTAATACCACCTTTGACCTGGGCTGTTCTCCCTGACCACTCCTCTGTGTTTTGAATGCCCACTCTCCCCTTGGTGCTCAAAGGCTTGCTACTTGCAAAAACTGCGTGTGTATGTCTCCTGTTTCCCCTCCTACCTTCCTGGGGACAGTTCTTTTCTTTCCAAGGTTATAGGCTGGAAGACACAGGGCTGTCCCCAGTATAGATCCAATTCATTCAGCTCCCATAGTCACACTGTGAACACATCCATGCATGGGTGGCCTCCAAGGCACTGCTCAGCTTGTGAAAACTGCCCCAGACAGTCTTTATAGATTTTCTCAGAAGAGTGAGAAAGGTTGTAGTTTTCCAGCAAAATTAAAAGAGGGTCTGGGGTGATTGTGGAACATTACTTGGCGCTGGTGTGTGCCGAGTGCTCCAGTTCAGAGCCGATTAAATGACTTTGTCCTTAACCAGGTCCTGATGCCAACCATGTGGCGTCTAGGTCCTCTATTATCTGTGATTAGCCACGCCTCGCCTCTGCTCCTGTAGTGTGTCCAATCAGTAAGTGGTGGAGCTGACAGTAACTAGGCTGCTTTTATGAAATCGGCTGCACACAGCTTCCATTTATACTGTCTAAGTGAAAAATGCTAGCCAGACAAAGCAGACCCATCTTGTCCCCACCCAGAGACCTTAATCCGATAAAGAACAATTCAGCTCACATAGAATAGATTACAAAACCAACAAGCGAGATTTGACACTTGAGATATTCTCAGGCAATGCATTCACCTGTGCTGAAAACAAATAGAATTTCTGACATTGGGTTTCAAGAATTCCCAAACCATTCATTCAACACAGTCAACTCATGCTAATGGTGACTAAAGCATTGTACTTGCTGACTCTACTCTTGAAGGGTTTACAGTCCAGTGGCAAATACTGAGGGTTTGGGGAGCATTTAGGAGGAAGGAGGAAGCTTCCTGGATATTTGATGTTTGAGGGGAGACTCAGAGGGAATGTGAACATCTGCAAAATAGTTGATAATTCTCGTTTTGTTGTATTTTTTTTCCAAAATAAAGCCCTTGTTCCAAGTGCAATTTTGCTCCTAATGGGAACAGGAGGTGACATCATGCTCATTCAGAAAGCCCCCGGGACCTGGCCTGGGGGAGAGTCAGGAGGGGGTCCCCGCGGCTGGGCTGCAGTCACACTCATCAGAAAGCATGGAGGTGGTGGCGGTGAAGGATTTTACAGATGACAATTGAAAGGGCTTTAAGGAAGAGAATTGCAGAGGCAAGTCGGAGTGCTGGTAATTGGGCTTCTGGAGCCCAGGAAGGTCTTTGAACATGTACAGAGAGTTTGTCAGCCAGAGAGAGCAACTTGGAACTTCTGCTGCTTGGATCTGATTGACAGAGATAATGAGAGTGGCGGTGTCTGTGGAGAGGAGCTGCAGTTTCATTGAAACATCAGAGCTCAACTTAACCCACTCTGCCCTGGTTCCTCCACTGCTCTGCGCTCCTCCACTTCACTGTTCCCAGTTCAGGGTCGAGTAGGTACCAACCACCTCCAGCTCACTAGCAGGAAACAGGAATCCAGGGACAGCGAAGAACTCAACCCAGAATTAGAGGTAGGGACGTTCTCACTTTCCAGAGAGGCTATATTCACTTCATAACATATAACCCCGAGAACACTTAGGACTTTCTACAGGCTCCTGGGTCTGATTCAACCACAGACCTACCATCTCTGGGCTCATGTGAACACAGGTATTTCCTCTCCTAGCTCAACATTTTGGTTAGGCCCTAGGATGTTTAATTACACTGGACTTTTGAGTTGTTCAAAAGAAATAGCAGACCATGCAGTGAGCTCAGCTTAAGTTGCCTACACTGCTTCTCATACCCACCCCAGTGCCTCCCTCTTTCTTTCCCCTTGAAATGCCATCGGATCTTGCTCTAATATCCACTCTTTTGAGACAGGGTTTCTCTATGTAGCCCTGGCTGTCCTAGAACTTGCTCTGTAGACCAGGCTAGCCTCGAACTCTACTCTTCTTCATATTCATAAACCTCATCTGGCTGTGAGCCAAGGAAGGAACTTAGAATTCCTACCAATTGATCTTCATTCCTGCTTGGCAAGATATCCTGGGCCCTGGCCTTAGGATTCCCATACAATTCAAATGTAGCCCCCATGTTTGTCACAGTGAGACATGTTGACTTTCTCCACACTGCTCTCCAAACTATAAGAGAGGCAGGGTGACGGAGAATCATCTCCAAGCCCTAATAGAGATTTAATAATGTCTTTGATCTAATGATACTTTAATTGTAACTATGACTTATATGCACTCCAAAAATTTAGAAAAGCTCTAGATTCTTAAAAAGAGAACAAAAATCTCACCAGGTGGTGGTGGCACATGCCTTTAATCCCAGCACTCTGGAGGCAGAGGCAGGCAGATCTCTGTGAGTTCGAGGCCAGCCTGGGCTAAAGAGTCAGTTCTAGGACAGGCTCCAAAGACACACAGAGAAACCCTGTCTCGAAAAAAAAAAAAAAAAAAAAAAAAAAAAAAAGCAAAAAAAAAAAAAAAAAAAGAAAAAAAAAAACCGATAAAATAGAATAAAAATCTCCCAAGTGAAATCACCTCAAAGATGAAGACCAGCAGGTAAATGCTGCCCAAACACCAGTGGATGACCAAGGCATTTTTTTCTTTTCAGTTGAGAGTCGTGTCAGTCAGCTTTCCATTTCTATAACAAAATACGTGAGAGAAATGATTTAAAAGGGAAGAAGGTTTATTTTATTTTATTTTCATTTTAGACATGGCATTCACAGTTGACTGACTTCGTGGCTTTCAGGACTTTGTGAGATGAAACATCAAGGTGGTGTGGCGTGGGGCAGAGGAAGATGTTCATCAGCTAGCAGAGTCAGGAAGCAAAAAGAAAGGGGAAAAGAAGCCAGGTTGCCAATATCCCATTCCAGGGCATGTCTTCAGTGATGGACTCTTCCTCGAGCTAGGTGACACTTCCTGTAGGTTATGCCATCTCCCTCTAGCACCATAGGATGCAGAACAAGCCTGGAACACATCCATATCTAAATCGTAAAGAGAGTGTTAGAGTTTGAATGTGAAATGTCCCTCATAGGTTAATGTGTTTTAACACTTGGTTTCCAGATGGTAGCGCTGTTTTGGAGAGTATAAAACCTATAGGAGCTGAGGTCTAGCTAAAGGAAGTAGCTCACTAGGAAACAGGCCTTGAGGGTCATAGGCAACCTCCCTTCTAGCCCAAGTTCTCTGCTTCCTGGGTGGTACTATGTAGCAAGCAACAGCTGACCTTGCCCTCTGTCATGGCTTCCCTGGCACAGTGGACCCTAACTCCATGAACCTGTAAGCCAAAATAGTTCCTCCCTGCCTTAAGTTGCTTCTGTGCACTCTTAGCCATGAGAAATGTAGCTAGTACAAACTGTAAAGAATTTAGAAGCATCAGTGCTTGGGTGTCAGCTTGGATAATAGCAACAGATCATCTGGAAGAAATAGCTGATGGAGTGAAGTCCAACTTAGTAAGATGAATATGGGAAGAGCGTTCCCATGGTTGTCCTCTATAGAAAAAGGTGAGAAATGGAGTATGGTCCCAATGTGTCTCTACTTTGTGCTTGATGATTTCACACACTACCTTCCTAGACCTCCCAAATGGCCAGCAGTGGCTCCCTACTTGCTGAGACGCTGTCCACTAAAAAAGTGGTGGTAGTAACACCCTCCACATGATGATGACTTTCCTGTCAGTCATCTGTGCAGAGCTCAGCATGTACCCTCTCACTCTGTCATCTGGTCTTTCAAGCATCCCACTGTGCAGTTGCCCATCCAGTGACTATCCCTTGATTTCATAGATAAGAAGTAGAATTTGCACCCAGGATCCACTGACCAACACCTCCAATCCCTATGTAGTACTCTTCCCAACACAGCCACTCTGCTCCTGCCTGACCTTTCTGAGGAGCAGGAGCTAATGGCGTTTTGATATCCTCTTCAAAAGAAGCATGGTGGGCATACCAAACAAGTGGAGGAAATGCCAAAACAAACACCAGGGTGGTTATCAACACAGCTACATGGCTTTGGTCTAAAGCTCATGGGCAGAAGATTTGGCACATACATGGATCCCATCCTCCTGATGCCCTGTCTGGAGTGCTTGGGTCCACAGCGCAGCACAGTGAAGTGTTCCTCAGTAGTGCTCCTCAGCGCTGTTCCACTGAGATAGAGAGAGGACTTGATTTGCTTCTGGGGAAAACTGGTTTGTACAGTAGTGTCAAGAATTTAGAGGAATACTAATGCCTTCCACTACCTTGTGTAGAAGACCCCATGAGACTTGGAACCTGGACTCTCACCCCTCCTGCTGGCCTCACCTAGCTTGGCGTTAGGGTGACCCTGAGAAAGCAACTCTGAGTACTCAATGGACAATTCCACTTGTCTCCACAATGAATGGAGACTCCATGCCCCTCAGTCTGGTTGCTTGGAAGGAGTTAGAAAGGGCATATGCCAATGAGCCAGGTTAATGGGAACAATGTCCAGTCACTGATTCTCATGGATCCCCTAGCTGAGCTCCATCCCTTAGCTTAGCTCCATCGTGTTTCAGCCCGTGAATACCCCCAAAGGCTCCAGCTGAGTGCTGTGGCCCTTAGGGTTACATTACAGACACCTTAAAGGCAGGTATCCTGTATGTGTTACTATTACTCTTCATATGTCTCAGGCACATTGCTTATTTCTCCATTTCCTCATGGGGAAATAGGGCCATAACGTCCTCCAAAGAGGATAGAAGGGAATTTGACTGACAACAGGGTGGAGGAGATAAATACAAGTCAGTACAATACACTCTTCAAAAGACAGTGTTCCCAGTCACTCATCATTTTATATAGTAGTGACACTAATATGAGGTGTATGCTAATTTTTCACCATATTAAATAGAAAAAGTAATATACTGAGTATCTCTAATAACCAGTTTACAAGGTCAGAAAGAAAAGAACAATCAGTTGAAATTAATCTGATTTTTTTAATTGAAGTAAAAATACCAAAAAATCACTGAACTCCAAATAATTTCCTTTGTTGTTTAAGGTGCTTCACCTGTTTAGTATAAATCAATGCACAATTATTATAGACAATAAAATACAAACAAACAAGATGAAAAACATCAAGAACGTTTGTATTCCTCCCTGCCCAGAGGTGACTGAAATTTGCCCCACAGTGTATATCCGACTAAGGTCGCCATGCAGTTGCTGGGCTCTGTTACGTTATGACTTGTTGTTTTTTATGAAAGCAAGACTATGCTATACAGTTAGACATCCCATCCTTTTGCCTGATAGGGTAGTGTGAGCCTATTTCCATTTCAATGGCTCTGTCTCTTTATTTTTTTTTTATTACTATCTTTTTTTTTTTAATATACAATTCAACTTTACATATCAGCCATAGATTCCCCCCATTCTCCCTCCTCCCATCCCGCCCGCCTCCCCCCCCCCTGCCTCCCCTCTGTCTCTGTCTCTTTAAAGGCTGGTTGGATTCCTGGCTTTCTGTTGTTTTGTAAGTGTGCCCTCATACAATCATATGGTTAGAACCTGGGTCGTTTGTGATTGTTTCCCTGATACAGAAAGTGCATAGCAGGCAGAATTGACTTACACGAGTTGAATTAAGAAGTACAGTGTGAAAACACATGCATGTCTGAAAAAAATAAAGCACCGCAAGGTCCCAAAAGTTTCACAAAGTTTTTTTTAGCAGAGGGGTGAAAGCCACCCCCACTGGATTAGAGGGTTTCACTCACTTTGCAAGCCCACCTTGCCTTGTGGGCTGTTGTCACCACACTGCAGCGTTTGTTTGCCTTGACCTCCAGTCCTTTCCATGTTGCTGTCTCAGGATGCTTAGGGCAGCCCTGCACAGGATGCATCTGAGGGGTCCAGGCATGGAGTGGGACCTGCAATGCTGATTCATCTCCTCCCTTCCTTTTCCCTCAAGACTGAATGAGGCCATCTCAGGCTTTTGGAGCATATCTATAAATAGCTAGTTCACCAAGTTTCCGCATAATCTGTCACTGCTGTTTTCCACCTGCTTCCAGGAAGGCAGATTTGAGCCCCATACCTTCTGTTTTCTTGTTTTGTAGACAAAGTCTTCTTATATAGCCTAGGCTAGCCCAGAACTCAGAATCTTCCTACATCAGACTTTAAATTGCTGGAATTACAAAAGTGTGCACCATGCCTAGCTCCTATGCCTTTCCTCGTTCCCCCCACCCCCCCCCCCCTGTGTGTGTGTGTGTGTGTGTGTGTGTGTGTGTGTGTGTGTGTGTGTGTGTGTGTGTGTGTGTGTGTGTGTGTGTGTTCGTGTGCACACACACGGCAGTGCTGGTGCCCTCAGAGGCTAGAAACATTGGATCTCTCTGGAGCTGGAGTTCTGGAGCTACAGGCCATTGTGAGCTGCACAGTGTAGGTGCTGGGAATCAAACACATTCGTCTGCAAGAGCAGTGCACACTCTTTACCACTGGAGCCAGCTCTCTGGTCCCACCTGCTACCTATTTAATTTTTTTATTTGTATTCATGTATGTTTGTGTCTTTGTCTATGTATGCACCATGTGCAGCCAGTAATTGAAGAATCTAGTAAAGGGGATCAGATTCCATTGGACTGGAGTTGAAAATGGTTGAGAGCTGCCTGATGTAGGCACTGGCAACCAAACCTTGGTCTCCTGCAAGATGAGCAAGTGCTCCTAACCAATGAGCCTCCTCTCCAGCCCGCTGACCCTCTTGTTCTTAAATGAATATTCACAGAGACCCAATTTTATCAGGCCCTGCACCAGGTACAGGAGACACAAAGGGACAAGATCTGGTCCCTAGGTAGGGAAACCAAGATCACAGCAAATCACATAGTGGGAAATATGTGGTGACCAATGAGGGCGCCTGTGCCAACCCAGGTAGAGGAGACTCCATCTTTGCTAATGACTAGCTGACACATTTCCCTAGTCACCTTGATTCTTGCTTGCCACTACAGGTCATCAATGCCATTGAGCAGGACTACCGGCTGCCCCCTCCTATGGACTGCCCAGCTGCCCTGCACCAGCTCATGCTGGACTGTTGGCAGAAGGACCGCAATAGCCGGCCCCGTTTTGCAGAGATTGTCAACACCCTGGACAAGATGATCCGGAACCCAGCTAGTCTCAAGACTGTGGCAACCATCACCGCTGTGTGAGTCTAGTGAAGCAGGGTAGTACCTAGCTGTGGTTGTTCTCATGCCCAAGGGCATGGATGGCAGCCTTTGCTCTGTCAGAAGCAAAGTTGGAGTGGCACAGATTATCCACTATGGAATACATTCCCAGATTTTTGCCTTCTTTTTATCCTCCCTCCCTCCAAAATACATTCCAAGTGTCCGTTGTGAGCAGGTATTCCGAGACCTGGTCAGGTTTCTACCATCTGTTGGCAGCCAGTGGACTCCTCTGGATTCTGTATTAGTAGACTATATCTGATATGATTGGTGTTACAGCATTTCTAGATGATCTTGTTTCCAGGAGGTACCTTTTTGTTTACTGCACTGATTGTCTAGGCCCATATAGCTGTGGGCTCGAAGTTTTTGCCAACAGTTAGATAGGTAAAGGCTCCAATTACTGTGGGACCAAAAAAAAAAAAAAAATACAAGGCAGATTCATTTGATATGAATGGATGCACAACACAGCTGTCAGCTACAGTGTCTGCTGTGATTCCCTTAGCTATATTTGCGTGAATGCATTTGTTAATTTCCCTTTTCAACCAAAATGTAGTAGGTGGCTACAGGCCAGTCTTTGTAGCCAGTGCTGGTTCTGTACAACAAGTAAGATGTAGTCCTTTCCATTGTGAAGTTTAAAATAATTTAAGAACAGCAGACATTAATCAGAAGACCATAAAAAATGTAAAATTAAGATCTTAATGGCTGACATGGCAGGGTCCTATGCAGAGCACCCAGGGCTTATGCCTCCAATTGCAGTAGAGAGGGACCTGGTGACGATCTTGCAGATGAGACTTGAAGGACCAGAGTGTATCGTCTAGATGAACATGGAGATGGGAGCAAAGGGCAAGTGCTCAGCCTGTGAGGAGGGTCAGGTGCTAAGGACCCGTTGCTAAGCATGAAGTTGAGGAAGCTGGTGAGGTGGGCAAAAATGAGGCCACTCACCATTCTCAGGATGTATTGGGCATTGTCTTCATTTTCAGAACAGTGAGCACCCGTCGAAGGGTTTGGTATGTATTACGGTCAATTAGACAGCTTTGATGTGATCATGTCTGCATTTTGAAAAGTGTATCTGGCTGCAGTGTGGACCTTGTAAAGGAGAGCTCAAGAGAATACCTTAACGAGGGTAACGCTGTGCAAAGATACAGGAAGTAAACTCTTGTGGCCTAGAGGGAAATTGAGTGTGAAACTGGAGTGACCTCAAGATAGCTGACATCAAGATGGCTGGTTCAGTTCCCTGCGTATCTACTTCAAGTCTGTTCCGAGAAGGACAGTCATTGCTAGGCTGTTCCATGCCATGCTTTTCAGATAACAGGAAAAAGAAAGCCATTGCCATCCGATTTGGCAAGGCTATACACATCTTTTACAGGACCACATCTTGGGATGAGGAGTCACAGTCTCCCCCTCCCTTCAACTGAATACTGTACCAAGCTGCTTGTGTTGTTGACTGACCTGTAACAATGCCTAAGAGTAGAGGACTGGCCCTTCGGCTTTGGAGGCAGCGCCAGAAGGGGAGGGTCAGCCTGGAGTGCCCCCTCTCTTCAGCCGTGAGGTCACCTGTTCCTCTCTGTCTCACCAGGCCTTCCCAACCCCTGCTTGACCGCTCTATCCCAGACTTCACGGCCTTTACCACCGTGGATGACTGGCTGAGTGCCATCAAAATGGTCCAGTACAGGGACAGCTTCCTCACCGCTGGCTTCACCTCCCTCCAACTGGTCACTCAGATGACGTCAGAGTAAGTGAAGAGACTCTCCTTTGTCCAGCCCAGAGCTAAGTGTTCTGGCCCCTTCCCTGCTCCTGAAGATGATGTGGGTCAAAGCCCTTTCTCTGCCAGCCTTGTTGTGAGGCTGTACTTTGATAAGATGAAGGTGGGAGATGGAGGAGGATTGGGGGTGATGGTAGAGATCTGTTCTGGGCCCTGGATGAGAGTTCTTCATAGTCGTAGCCATATGTCATTTTTCTAATCATCAAGTCTCTTCCCCATTTAAGTTTATACATTCAGCCCACCAAAGAGAGCATCCAGATGGAAGGGAAGAACACAGCAGCCACCAGCTGCTTTAGACACCAGCACTTTAGACAGTCGCAGGCAGGGGACTGCACTGACTCAGTGACTGCTGGGTTGTGTGGAGCAGGGCATCATCCTCACACTTGGACAACCCTTGTAAACACACACACACACACACACACACACACACACACGCTTCCATCCCCCACTCATTACTTACCAGTCTGCTGCTCCCACAGGAGCGTGGAGAAATACACAAAATAAAATTATTCAAATAAGATGAGAGTGATACGGGTTCTTAAAGATCCATGTGGTCCATTGTTTCCCCCAGAACGTTGCAAGCAGCACCAGTTGTAGGAAACGCTAATAGGTTCTCCTTGGAAAAAAGGTCCCACGGTCAAATAAATTTGGGAAATACTGCACACTTTATCATCCTCGTGGAGACTCACTGCTCATATTAGCGTTATAAAGGCCATGAGAAACCCTGAGATAAAGAAGCCCATTTCAAATTATTAAATACCCTAGAAGCATAGTTTTGAGGGACAGGTTTTTATGGAACTGCAGTTTGGGAAATATTTATCCAGTTCCAATCTTTCCATTCAACAGATTGTGAAATAGCGCAACACATGAGGCAAGATGGGGCACAGGCTGCTCTTCCAGCTGCTGGTTCATTATGCATCTACCCCCTCCCCACCTTTCCCCTCTAAGGGCCAACAGAGGTCTCAGCCTTTGCTGCTCATGGGAGTAGTCTGGCAGTCTTGAAGAAGTATGGAAGCCTATGCCTAGGGATAAGCCTCAGCCCCTAGAGTGCTTGCCTAACACACATGAAACCCTGGGTTCAACCTCCAGCACTGTGTAAACTGGGGATGGTGGTGCATGTCTATAATCCCAGCACTTGGGAGGTAGAGACAAGGGGATCAGAAATTCAAGGTAGTCTTCAGTTACCATATCAAGTTCAAGGCCAGCCTGGCCTAAAAAGACCAAAGTACCGACACCACCTGTAGGCTTCTGATGAATGCCATGTGGTGAGAGCAGGGCTTAGGGGATTTCAGCATTCCCCAGGTCATTCTGATGTGTGACAAAGGTTGGGAAACACAAGAAGGACCAGGTTTAGATTTTGCTTTTGCCCTCTGTACTCAAACAGTTCAAATAATCCAAACCAGGAAATCAGTTCTTACACACACACACACACACACACACACACACACACACACACACACACA
>CABHPR010122069.1:0-17902 GCA_902168415.1 Peromyscus melanophrys | reverse complement strand
TCTATAATCATCTATCTTATTTCTTCTATTATCTATCTCTATTTCTATCTTTCTTCTATTATTCATCTATCATCTATCATCTTTCATCTATCTAGCTATCCATCTATCATCGTCCATCCATCCATCATCTATCTGTCATCTACCTATCCTCCATTATCAACCCGTTTGCCCTTCTTTACCCACCCCCTGAATTGTGTCTACCTTCCTCAGTCTTCTAGCTCTTGGGAAAAGCAAACATGTGTGTGTCTTTACCTCTATTTGATAGCTGTGATGTTCACATGTTATTGGCCTCTCTCTCAACCTCTATTTTCTCACTGGCAAAATCAAAATGAAGAGTGACCCCTTCATCAGTAAGCTGTGAAAATGAAGTGAGATTGAATACATACATATATATATATATACATATACACACATATATAATATCTATGCAAAGTGCCTGAGCCAGAGTACAGTCATAACACATATTACTATTATCTTTCCTTCTGCTTCTGATGTGTGGATGAAATGTAACCAGCCAGCTTCTGCTCCTTCCCCGATGCCTTCCCCACTATGATGGACTCCGTCCCTCTGGAACCATAAGCTACAATAAATGCTTTCCTCCTTAAGTTGTTTTTGGTGATTTTTTTTTTGTCACAGAAGCAGAAAGGTGGCTGATACATCAGTGCAAAATGGAAAATGTTCCACTCAAACCACATGAGCCGGCACAAACTGGCTCATGGTTCACAGGCTGAGGAAGGAAATGTGTTTACTAGTTATAGCCATAGAAAAGGTCTAGAGTCCATGACCAAGCTGAGAGGAATGGGCAGCCCAACTTCCAGCTTACAAGTTTGAAACAGCATCTTTGACTAAGAGAGGAAACCAAAGGCAACAAATGAGGCAGGGCTTCCTTTTTAGACAAATGGGTTAGGGAGGGAAGACTCCTGAGTCCCCACTCCTACGGAAGGAGCTATTGGCAGTTGATGGTTGCTGATGGATGGAGAGCCAGTCTCCTTTGGGGACTTGACTGCTGACATGTTGCCCATACACCCGTGGATGCTCACACACCCAGCATATGATCATCACTTACTGGACTCAAGGTTGCTAACCACAATTAAAAAAGAGATGTCATAAAATTGGAAGGGAGATGGGGTGAAGGCTCCATGGGGAGGGAGGTACTGGTGGATGGATATGATAAATTTACATTATATAATTGTATGAGCTTTTCAAAGAATAAAAATATCATTAAAAAAAGAAATGGGCCGGGCGGTGGTGGCGCATGCCTGTAATCCCAGCACTCGGGAGGCAGAGGCAGGTGGATCTCTGTGAGTTCGAGGCCAGCCTGGTCTACAGAGCTAGTCCAGGACAGGCTCCAAAGCTACACAGAGAAACCCTGTCTCAAAAAAAAAAAAACCAATTAAAAAAAAGAAGAAGAAATGGGTGGGATATGGTGGTATACACCTTCAATCCCAGTACTTGGGCGGCAGAGCCAGATGGATCTCTGTGAGTTCAAGGCCAGCCTGGTCTACATATCAAGTTCCAGGGCATCCAGGGCTACATAGAGAGACCCTATCTCAAAAAAAAGAAAGAAAGAAAGAAAGAAAGAAAGAAAGAAAGAAAGAAAGAAAGAAAGAAAGGAAGGAAGGAAGGAAGGAAGGAAGGAAGGAAGGAAGGAAGGAAGGAAAAGGAAAAAAAGGCTGGGGGATGGACCTGGAATTTGGGTTATAGTTTTTCATTGGATAATGCTTTTTCAGTGTCATTTTCTATCTCTGTCTTACTGAATATTGGACTATATACAATGGTTTAGTGTGTATTTCACAAAGACAAAATCCCTATAATAGATAACACATTAACATTTATTCCACAAGCTGCCTCACTTTGACAAAAGCCTGTGATTTCCTCTCCTGCATCTTAGGAGACGCTGTCAGGATGTTTAAAAATAGATAACACTGTAAACAAGACAATGAGAAAGGGACTCTTGAAATACAGAATAGAATTATAAATTTTGATGTGGTAAAAGGAAATGGGTACATGTATACATACATGCGTACATTCAGGTGAGTATATGTGCCTGAGTGTATGTGGTACATGCATGCATGCATGAGTGTGTATTTATTTACATGCATGCATCCATAAATGTGTGTGCGTGGGCTAGAGAGAAGTTTCAGTTGTTAAAAACACTTGCTTCTCTTGTAGAGACCCAAGTTTGGTTCCAACTACCTGCATGGTGGCTCATGACCGCTTGTAACTCCAGTTACAAGGGATCTGATGCCCTCTTCTGGCCTCCACAGGAACTGCATGCTTGTGGTGCATAGACCTACACATAAACACTCGTACACATAAAATGAAAGTAAAATCTAAAGATCTTTTTAAAATGTGTATGAAGGCATGTGTGGTGGTTTGAATGAGAATGGCCCCTATAGACTCATACATTTGAATGCTCAGTCACCAGCTAGTCGCACTATATGGAAGGATTAGAAGGATTAAGAGGTGTGGCCTCGCCGGGCGTTGGTGGCGCACGCCTTTAATCCCAGCACTCGGGAGGCAGAGCCAGGCGGATCTCTGTGAGTTCGAGGCCAGCCTGGGCTACCAAGTGAGCTCCAGGAAAGGCGCAAAGCTACACAGAGAAACCCTGTCTCGAAAAAACAAAAACAAAAAAACAAAAAAACAAAAAAAAAAGAGGTGTGGCCTTGTTGGAGGAAGTATGTCACTAGGGGTGGGCTTTGAGGTTTTAAAAGCCCCTGCCAAGCCCAGAATCTCCCTCTATGCCTGAAGATCAGGATGTAGCTCTTAACTTCTCCAGCACTATGCCTGCCCTACCTGCCGCCAACAGTCAGTCCTTGCCTTGATGATAAATGGACCAAGCCTCTGAAACTATAAGCAAGCCCCCAATTCAATGCTTCATTGTATAAGAGTTGCTGTGGCCATGGTGTCTTCACAGCAATAGACACAGACTAAAGACAGCATGTGTGAGCCTATGCAAATGCAAATATGCATGCATGGCAGGGGTGGGGCGGGGGGTGCAGTTCATTCATTCATGTAACTGTTCTGGCCACAGCCTACCATAGGAGAGAACAGTTCACTACTGTACAACCCATATTTCTAGTCTCAAGACAGCTTATTTATTTAAGGTGTTTTGTCTTGATCACAAGTGCTATCACAGGAATACATTTGATGAGCACGGCTTCCTGGTGTACAGGGCGAGAGCCATTAATATCAAACACAAATGTAAAATTTAAATGGCTGCATTCATTGAGGGATGAGCTCTTCGCTTAAACCAATATACAAACTGCTCTGGGAATAGAAGGATAAATAGGAACACAGTCTGCAGACGTAAATAAATAAGAATGAACGAATGCTATGAATATTAATGGGGCGCTTTCAGCGCTAGCTATGGTCCTCAGGCAAGTTCTTTCCCTCAGAGCATTTGAATGGGAAGAGACCCCCAGTCCCCATCTTGAAAGCTCACTATGGGGAATAGGTAGACAGTTCACAGGGGAGGGGCGGGGAGCAAGCAGTATGGATTGACCATTTCCCCTCTGATTGTTCTAGAACATTTCCCCACCCTGCGGTTAAGGGTGAGCTGGAGAGGTAAATGCATCACTTTTTAGAAGGTGGGATTAAAAGCTTCTATCTGTATCAGGCCTGGGACCGCCATCTGGGTGAGGCAGTCAGGAGTGGAGAGAGGAGAAACTCACCAGCATGGAGGATCATGCCAGGAAAAGCTGGCTTGGGCAATGGGCTGTAGTGAATTTAGTTGCAGCCTGAGGCATTTGTGGTGCCTACTGTTGGGGTCGGAGCTGGGAAATAAGAGGCTTGCACAGGAGAAAGATCTGGGCAGAGCAAGAGGGGGTCCATTGTGTGGTAGAAACTTCGAGAGTGGATGTCACCCTCAGGGTGTTCAGGGAAGGGAATTCTAGGGGGCAAGAGGAGCTGGAGAAGGAAGGAGTGGCCAGACGCAGGGAAGGAAAATGTCCTATATATCCAGAAAGAGTCGCAAGGGCTAGATACGCAGCAGCTTCGAGGGCTCCAGGAAACTGGAAGGGGTAAGGTATTCCCCTCCAACAGGGCACTTGATGATGGCAGTGGGTGTTTGGCTCCCAGGTGAAGGGAGGCATGACTTGAGGCAACTTGAGGAAGGGAAGGCTGTATATGGTGGCAGGGAGGTGGAGGGGAGGATGGGACAACCCATTTGGTCCACGGAGGGACACCCAGGCCATGTGAATTTGGAAGAAAGGCATGACTTCTCAGATCACAATGAAGCATGCTTCTGGGATCTTGGAGGGAGAAAGAAGGGGGATGTTTATCCCTGAAGAAGGGATGTTATCAGAGTCTTGTTTATAACTGGAGGGCAGGCAGGCTGGGTGCATTTTTGGCTTGCTGATCCCTGCTTCACTTGTGGGGAAGAAAGCAGATTTTTTTTTTCTATTTTGTGGGTGGGAACTCCAGCCACCCAGAAGCCGGCAGGCAGACTCATCCACTCTCCCTGTGAGCTTCACCTGAAGCCATCTGTTGAAGATGAGGCAGGTGCTAGAACCCTCCAGTTCCCGGTTCAAGGCTGTATCTTCTAAAGCTGCTAGAAAAAGAAGGAAAAAAAAAAATCTACAGACTTCGAGAAACACAGGCTGGCACAGCTAGAGCCTGAGGGCCTGGGGTCGCTAGCCCAAGACTTCACAGACACAACTGCAAGTTCCATGTTTGAAAACGAGCCAAACACTAAACTCAGGAAAAGGAAAAAGCATTTGTTGACAGAGATGATTGTTAAGACACATTAATTTGGAAAATATTTGGGGGTAGGGATTTCCGTTAGTACCCCTTAAGAGGTAACAGGGAGGCAGGGCTGAGCCGTCTTCCCCACGTTCTGGAACAAGGCCGAAATGCTTTCGTCATTAATTAGATTGTGGCTAGCTTGACAAAGAATGCATTGAAGCCTCCCTGCCTCCCCTCCGCCCCTCTGCTCACTCCTCTCTCTCTTTGGAAAAAAACAAAACAAAACAAAACATATGGCCCAACTTTATTATGCATTAAACATTTCCCCCCATCCATTAACTCTGCTTGTAAAATGTTTCCAAGGATCTGCAAGGAGAGGGACACACGCATTTCTGAACAGTCCCGAGCCTTGTATTTTAACTGAGGGACCCCGATTTCCTCGCCCATCTCATGTAATGCCCTGTGTTTTTTCCAGAGAGTGTTTGGGAAAGAGCCGGCATTCCGAGTCATGAAGAGGAAAAGGAAAAAGAAAGGTGGAGGTGTTCTGCAGATTCACGGAGGAAGCTCTAGCCTGGAAGCAGGAAACTCAACTTTCCTCCAGGGGAGGAAGGGCAATGATGTGTTGGGGATGGATGGTGGGGGTGGGGGGCCGCTGCTGAAACAAGCTCTGGATTAGCCAACAAGTGGGAGGGGCTGCTTAGCGTGATACAGCTCCCGTTCTCTTCCTTCTGAGACTTAAGAGTGTGTGCATACTGCTTGCATTTGGAGCCAGAGTGCTGAGTATAGGCACTGCCAGATCCCAAGAATGCTGTCTCCTCCCCTGGGAACATGTCCCCCGATCCCCGTGGGGAAGTCGAGGAAGTCCACAGGACACCAAAGAGAAACTCACCATGCTGACAGGTGGCGCGGCCCATTGGGTCATCGAATCAATCAATACAGACCTTGGATAGCACCAAAGATCGGGTCTCAGTTTTGCAAGCCACGTTCGTGCCAGGGTGAGTCTGCCTTAGGAACTCGGCTTTCTTCTTGTTTTAACCTGTTAGCTTGATATGATCTAGTATCACCTAGGAGACAAACCTCTAGGCATGTCTCTGGAAGAGAGCTGTAGCTTGGGTTAATTGAGGCGGAAAGACCCACCTTAACTGTGGGTGGCACCCTCCCAAGGACTGGGGGTCCTAGATGGAATTCAAAGGAGAAAATGAGCACGCACCAGCATGGATCTCTCTCTACTTCCTGCTTGTGGATGTGACCTTATGGTCCCGAGGCCATGCCCTTTCCGGCCATGATGGACAGTACCCTGAAACTGTAAGCCAAAATAAACTCTTCCTAGTTTAAGTCGCTTTTTTGTTTGTTTGTTTGTTTGTTTGTTTTTTCCCACGAGGCATGATGACGTCATCATCCATCGCACTGGCGGTCGCGGGAATCGAACTCGCCACCTCTGCCGCCGCGGGCCGGGCGCCTAACCTCAGAGCCACCTCTCCGGGTCGCTTTGCTTTTGTTGAGTGCTCTGTCAAAGCCAAGAGAAAAGCTACTCGCTCAGTGCATAAACCTTATCATTATCTACAATTCGTCTATAGAGTAAACTAATTTACAGCACATATAATAGACACGGCAGAATCCAGAGCTGCACATCTCTGAGCCCTTCCACGCTCCTTTCCCCCATTACCCGATTCCTACAGACATTCTTCTCCTGGTCCCACTACTTCTGCTTTTACCAGTACCCCTACCTTGTTGTAACCATGGAGACCTACAAGCACCTTAGAGATCGCCCGTCACGCTTATGCTTCAACCTTGCAGCAATTTCCCACACGACTCAGAGAGAACACTAGAATCCTGACAGGGCCGAGAGGATTCTCTCAGCCACAGGCCTCATCTCCTACTTCCTTCTCTGCTGATCCTGGGTCCACCCATCCTTCACCAGCCAGGTGCGCCCGACCTGGAGCCTTGGTACATGTTGATTTTCGGCCTGAGTGCTCTGCCCTCTGATTCCCACCCAGCATGTTTCCTTTCCCATCTGTCCTGGCTGGTTTTATGTCAACTTGGCACCAGCTAAAGTCACCTGAGAGGAGGGAGCCTCTATTAAGAAAATGCTTCCATATGATCCAGCTGTAGGCAAGCCTGTGGGGCATTTTCTTAATTAGTGATTGATGGGGGATTCCTCCCTCCCATTGTGGGTGGGAACACCCCTGGGCTGGTAGTCCTGATCTTATTAAAAAAAAAAAAAAAAAAAAAAAAAAGCAGGGCTGAGCAAGCCTTCATGAGCAAGCCAATAAGCAGCACTCCCCCACACTCACTCTGCATCAGCCCCTTGCCTCCAGGTTCTTGCCCTGTTTGAGTTCCTGTCCTGGCTTCCTTTGATGATGAACTGTGATGTGGACTCAAGCTAAATAAACCCTTTTCTTCCCAACTTGCTTTTAGTTTGATATTTCATCACAGCAATAAAAACCCTAGCTAAGTTGGGCAGCAGTGGCACACACCTTTAATCGCAGCACTCGGGAAGCAGAGTCAGGCAGATCTCTGTGAGTTCGAGGCCAGCCTGGGCTATAGAGCGAGATCCAGGACAGGCACCAAAATTACACAGAGAAACCCTGTCTTGAAAAAACAGGGAGGAAAAAAACCCTAGCTAAGACACCACCTCAACTCTCCATTCACACATCTGCTTCCCTGTGAGAGATCTGGAAATGTTGGTCAAAATTCCAGCTGTGACCCCAGGATTCTATATCTGGAATCCTGTTGGAGTCCTTGTAACCAACCAGGAACCACACACACACACACACACACACACACACACACACAGAGAGAGAGAGAGAGAGAGAGAGAGAGAGAGAGAGAGAGAGAGAGAAAGAGAGAGAGAGCGCTATGGATTGCTGTATTCACTACTGGGTCTTCAGCTCTTTGACCAGAGTCTGGCCCATGAGGGATGTTCAACAAATACTTGTTGAACAAATGAATGGGTGAGATTATAATATATAAATTGGACTTAAAAGCTCAGTCTGGTCATGGTGACAGATTAGAAGATTCTTTTTAGCATGAAAGGAGAGAGGCATTACATCCGATGGCCTTTTGTGGGCCTATGGCTCAGAATACTAGAAAGCCAAATAATGAAAGGGCCTCCTTCCTTTAGCTACAGGCTTCTTTTCATGTAGCATCAAGAACGACGTGATTTTTGGCAAATGGAAAATTCTAGCGCTTTAATCATGATCCACCCATCGATTTTCCAAGAGGAGCTGTAGGTGGGGTTTCTACTGTTTGATGTCCCTAATTAGAATGCAAGCCCCCCTCCCCCCCACCTCCATGTCCTGTTTCAAAAGCCCAAATCTCTTCACAGATGCCCAGGCTGTGGCTTCCCAGCAAGGAGCAGGTTGCGATCCTGAGAAGGAGAAAGTGTTCCTAAGAATCCGAGAGCATACTTACGGTCAACACACCCAGATGTATACACTCAGCTGTACCCTCCGCACCCCTTGGAAGGAGCCACACCCTGCTCCGCCACCCCTCCTACTTGTGGGCTAAATTTGCGCTGTTTGTCTGTCAGATCTTGAGTGTCTGGGACAGCCTCACATGGGTCTGTTTCTGTAGGGATGACCATCCCATGGGGTCAGCCCTGTCCCTGTTCAGTGTGTCAACCCACCCTCCCTTCCTCCCTTCTGTCCTCCTTCCTCTCCCATGTTGAGTGGCCTGTGCTCCCTGCCTGATGTCCTGGTCCTCACACACGGAGGGTACCTTAGAATATTCATTATTGCCAGGGGGTCCTTGACATTTCCCCAAACAGCGAATACGTACAAGAGAAACTGGTCCAGGGGAATCCAAATCCGGATTCCTCTTTTGTACCAGTCGCCGCTGTTCACAAGCAAGTCTTCCAGCAGATCTCCCCACAACTGGGGGAGATGGAGACTAGACCTGATTCCAGGCTGTGGGGGCACTTGGGTACACAGCCTTGGGAATGGATCAGGCCGTGCTCCGAGCCCCCTTCTCCTGAGATCTGCCAGCAGAGAGACTCCAACACCATGGCCAACTCCAGAGAGGATGTGGGCATCTGTTCTCTGAATTGTCTGCGAAGAGAGGGGTGTTCTTTCCTTTTAATTGTTTTATGTGCTTTTATTGATTTAACCTTTAAATTATCAGAATAAATTCATTGTGCCAAAAGGTCGGTTTCTTGTGTGTCAATCATGTGTTTTGTTCACACCCACCCTCCTTCTCCTTCTCAAATATTCCCTCTTACACATGTGCATGTTTACACATATGAATTATGTGATATTTGTACTCTGAGTCTGACTTGTTTTGCTTGATATAACTTGTCTAGGTTGGTCTTAAATGTCAACTTGACATAGCCTGGAGTCATCTGAGAGGAGAAGCCAAAATTTAGGAGTTACCTACAACAGCTTGGCCTGTGGTTATGTCTATGGAGAATATATTTTTTTATTTCATATATATAATATATAACAAAAAATATTATTTATTTATTGTTAATTGATGCAGGAGGGCTCAGCCCACTGTGGGAGGCACCATTCCCTAGGCAGGTGATCCCCAGCTGCATACGAAATCTAGCTAAGAAAACGAGAGAGTAAACCAGCAAACAGCATTCTACTCTTGCTGTTTCAGCTTCCTGCTTGAGTTCTTACCCTGACTTCCTTCAGTGATGGACTGTGACCTGGAAGTGTAAGCCCAATAAACCCTTTCCTCCCCTGGGTCGGTTTTGGTGAGTCAAGGTATTTGTCACAACAGCAGAAAGGGAACTGAAGCCAACATTCGTGCATTTGTTCTTCCTGGTGGCGGAAGCAGACTTTTTTTTTTTTTTGGGTGTATACAGATATTTTCTTTATCCATTACTCTGCTGTAATCTCCTGACTGGGGCTCACTGAGATGCTGCATGGGGTATTTGCCATTTTGCCGGTCTTCTAGGACTCTTCAAATAAAGATCTGCAAACTTAGTAGTTTAAAAACATAGACATGTATTCCCTCATACTTATGGAGGCCGAGTCTCAAACCAAGATGCCGGCAAGCCTGTTTTCTTTCAGGATGCCTAGAGCTCCTTGTGTGTCTCTCCAGCGTTAGTCCATGCCAGCGGTGTCCCTGTGCATGAAGTCCTATGTGCCAGTCTCTGTTTTCGTTGTCACCCGGTATTCTGTCTTGGTGTCACTGTATTCCAGTTTTCTTCTTTTTACTAGGACATAGATCAGTGGACAAGGGACCTTCTTCATCTTCTCTGTGTTGCTCTATCCACAAAGATCTCTTTCCAAATAAGGTTGCTTCTGGAGGTCCCATGGAGATGTGGATATTCAACTCAATGCCAGCATCTCCCCCATTTTACAGATAGAGGGAGTAAAAGGGACTGGGGGTCCAACGGACTTCTCAGCGCAGTTTAACAGGAATGGGAAGCCAGTGCTCCCAGATCGGGTCCATCCTTCCTCCTTGATTTGTCTTTGAAGACAGCAGCACTCCTGGTCAGCGAGGGCACCAGAAGAAGAAGGAGGCGGTCAAGAAGGCACTTGCAATGTCCCAGCATCCAGAAGCTAGGAGAGAGGACAGACACCATCACAGGAGCCACCAGGAATGTCCTACTGTCCCCCTTAGGTGACTCAGATATCATTGCTGCACCGGCACCTCCATCCAGCCACGTGGGTAGAGACCCTGCCTGGTAGCAGCTCAAATTTCAGCACCAGTAGGAAGAGGCTCCTAAATGCTGCCATTCTGTGGGAGAGTCATCTCAGGGGAACACGGGTCCCGTGGTCCAATCCCACATCTCTCAGAACAGTTCCACAGAAGCTATTGCTAGAACTTTTTGTCTTTACAGAGAAGGACTGGCAGGGCCTTATCCAGGGACCCACAGATGTCCCCTTTGAGGAGTCGGTAATAGTGTGGGCTAGCGTACCTCGGTGTCCCCCATTGTGCCTAAGTCCTGTTAGGGACTCGTTCCATACACTAATTTGCATTCTTTGCCTTCTGAATGACATCTCTGCCTAGCTCCACACAGAACCACACAATCTTCCTTCAAACATGAAGCCCCTATGTAGATCTGCAAGATGCCAAGAGTATTGCACATGTGATAATGTGATAACTAATGAGATGCTGACCACTCCCACACTGTTCTAAGAGCTTTGCACACAGCACACACAGCTTCATCTAATTTTCACACAATCCTATGACTGACTTTCTTTCTTTTCTTTTGAGACAGGGTCTCACTACATAGCCCCGGCTAGCCTGGATCTCCTTATACAGGCCAGGTTGGCCTTGAACTTCCAGAAAGTATCAGCCTTCCTCTGACTCCCAAGTTCTGGGATTAAAGGCATATACCACCTGGCCCAGCTCATCGTTTCTGTTTTTATTCCCAATCTTCAGATAAGGAACATTAACTTCAGACAGAATTATGATATCTGCTCAGTCAGATAGCTAACAAGTGCTTCGGCCCTTAGGGCGCATCTTTTTTTAATCAATGGTCACGTTTTAAAAGAAGCTGGAAAAATAACCATTTGGAAAATATTCCATTTCTAATTGAGATAACAGCATTTGCAAGTTTTATGAGAGACAGTATATTTGCATGGCCTCAAAGCGCCTCAGTGCCTGTTTAAAAAAAAAAAAAAAAAAAGGCATTACTCATGAGGGAGGGAACAGTCATTCTGCGGAAGACGAATCTGGCCCCGTCTACCTGGAGAGTCATTAGTTTTCTTTTAACCAGCATTTACCACCTGCACTGCTAAATAAAACACTGTCCTTGACCCAAAAATAATTTAGGCCATCCATCCATCATCTCTACCTGTCGACTGTGCAAAGGCTGTCTGAGGTCGAGCCAACTTCCCTGGCTGGGTGCACAGATTAAAAAGGTTGGTGGGAAGGGTGGGGGCTCGCTGAGGGAGAGGTTGCATAAGGTCCTTGTCGAACAACTGTACTCTCGCAAGCACAAGTATCAACAGGAAGGAGAGGCCCCAGAGGCAGTGTTTACACCAAGCGCTTTTCCTGTGAAGAATGGAGGGGGTGGAACTCCTTGGGCAGTGTCTGGTAGCCTAGGGAAACTTGGAGAACAGTATTTGAATGGCATAATTAATGCAGGCATAAAAACTAACCTTAACTCACCTGTGAGCCTCATAACAACTTCCATAAAGGTACAAATGTATTTATCAGACATTATGTGGGACCAGAAAGCGAGTCCAGCAAGAGATTTTTTTTTTTAACTTAAAAACAATGAAAACAGGAAGGTTTCATTGGCACATGATGGCTTCTGTCACCTACCAAATCTAATGGTGATTTTGGGAGAACAGTCCTACTGTGAGTGTGTTACACTTCTGATTCAGCTTTCTTTTTTTTCCCCCTCTCCTTTATCTGCAAAGTATAGTCTCATTCTAATACCATAATACTTACAATGTTCATTCGAAAACAATGATGGCCAGATGTGGCACTGGCCTATAATCCCAGCTACACAATGGCTGGAGGCAAGAGGATTGAAAGTTCAAGGTTTACCTATGCTGCAGAGTGAACTCAAGGCCACCTAGGTGACTTAGTGAGAACCCAGTCCCATCTCAAAATAAAATGTAAAAAGATTAGGGGTGTGGCTCGGTGGTAGGGCACTTGCCTAGCATGGGTAAGGCCCAGCACAAAAGCAGTCACTGAAACACAATTCATTCATTGAATGACTATTTCCTGAGTGTTCCCCTGTCCCAGACCTATATACTATGGAAAGCATTGGTAAACAGAACAATTTGGATTTGGAAACTTACAAGTCTGGAAACAGACAGACACAGAGTCAAGGTCAACAAATACGAGTATCAGCCATGCTTAGGTGATGGAAACTAGTCACTGCTCCCCAAAGAGATTCAGAGGTTCTTTAGAGGCAAAGAAAGAAAGAACCACAATGATGGTGATGATGATAATGGTAATGATGGTGATGATGTTGGTCATAATGATGATCGTGATTTATAGGGATGGTGATGATGGTGGCAACGGTGATGATGTTGATGCTGGTAATGGTCCTATTGATGATGATGATGTTGATAGTAATGGTGATGATGGTAGTGATGGTGATGATGATGATAATGGTTATAGTGATGGTAATGATGGTGGCAATGATGATGTTGATGTTGATAATGGTCATACTGATGATGGTGATGACGAGGATGGTGGTCATAATGGTGATAGTAGTGATGGTGATGATAACGATGGTGATGGTGATAAGGATGGTGGTTGTGATGGTGGTGGTGATGATAATTATGTTGACGGTAATGATGATAACAGAGAAGGTTAGTGGTGGTGATAGTGAAGATTGCGGTGATGGCAGTGATGATGTTGGTGGTGGAGGTGATGATAGTGGTTGTGGTCATAAGGATGGCGATGATAGTGGTGGAGAGTAATGGTGGTGATAATGATGGTGATGGTGATCAGGATGATGGTTGTGAGAGTGGTAGTGGTGGTGGTAATAATTCTGTTTGGTGGTAATGATGATAACAGAGATTGTTAGTGGTGGTGAGAGTGAAGACCACGGTGATGGCAGTGATGATGTTAGTGGTGAAGGTGATGATCTTAAGGATGGTAATGATGGTGGTGGAGGTTCGTGGTGACTATTATAATGGTGGTGATCATAGGAGGAAGAGCTAAAACAAGAGAAAAAGAAAAAAAAGAAGAGGAGGAAAGATTCTGCCATTACTTGTCCAGAGAGGAAAAACTACAAGCTTAAATGCCCATCCTTAGCCTTCCTCCTAACCAAGAGGGATGTCCTTACACAAATTAGTTAATGTCTCCGGGTCTTAATTTCTTCATCTTCAGAACAGAGCTTATGAGGCCTATTTTAGGGCTACTGGTAAAAAATAAGCAGGGATATCATTTAAGTTTTTAAAGCCAGCAAAGTGCTTTCAAAGGGTGTTTGATCAAAGAGGCGTGTTAATACCTGCTTTGCCCCTCTCTCTCCAACTCTCCAGAGACCGCACAAAAATGTAATTACACACGCTTTTAAATTTGGAAGATCTTGGGGGAACTAAAATGCTGTTGTCAGTAAAAAATTCCAGAAACACCTGAAAATAGGAAAGCAGCTGGGGTTGGTGTTGGGGCAGATGGAGTCAGTAGCTGGTGTATGTCCAGCAGCCAGGGCTGAGAGAGAATGGAGGTCAATCCAGAGAATTTGTGTATGAGGGCCTGAAGGGGCAGAAGGGAGGAAGGCACTCCATTTTCAATTTTTTGGTAGGGGTAAAACTTTTGCTCTTCAACATCAATAAAATTTAAGATCGAATATGATTGGAAACTTAATTTGCCTCTAGAAAAACATACTCACGATACAGAACAGCCAAAGGCAAATGGAATAGATACACATGGCTTAGCTCATTTATTTTATACAAGAAAATATAGAGGATATAAACAAGACAAACAGAAAGTAACCTATTTATGCTGCAACACAATGATACAAAAATCATATTCAGGCAATTATTCCCTCAAAATATAATATCTGCTCAGATTCTGTCAGAAAATTCACTGTGTCAGCTTATGAAGGATGTATGTGGGATGCACAAAATTTGGGAATAAAGAAATATACAAAGAATGCAATGTTAGTATTAGACAAAGGGAAGGTTCAGACTGCCAAAGGCATAGAAATTATTATTTTTAAGGACTTATATTTTTAAAAATCATGTGTGAGTGTGTGTGTGTGTGTGTGTGTGTGTGTGTGTGTGTGTGTGCGTGTATGTGCACCATGTGTGTGCAGGTGCCTGCAGAGGCCAGATGAGGGCGCTGGATCCCCTGGAGCTGGAGTTGCAGGTGGATGTGTATGGGGAGCTGAAGAAGACCTGAGTGAATGTGTGAAGAGTGATGAAGTCCTGAGTGAGTGTGTACTACAACATGGTCAATGGCCAAGGGTATGTCAAGGGCCAATGCTTTGGACTCATGGGAAACTGGCAAAGCCTTCCCCATACAAGGCTTGGAATGGCAAGCCTTCCTCTAGTCCAAGTATTAGTACTTAGAGTTAACTAGGATGTACAAATACTACTAACTGCAACTTCCTCCTCCCAGATGTTGACAGCTGGAGACTGCTTGCCTACAGACCCCACCTACTGAGAACAGTTAAACACACACACACACACACACACACACACACCACCCCCTGTGCTGTACGTAATAAACACTCTGAGGTTCCTGCTTGTTGTACAGTTAGTTGTTGGTGCTCCATTAGAGTCCTCACAGCCCACCCGACCCAAGCTTTTCTGTCTGTGTGTCTGTCCTTTCTTCACTCCCTTGTCACCCTAGTCAGGTTTCCGGATCCAACCCATGCAGGTCTTAGCAGATCTGAGCCGCCCAGTGTGGGTGCTGGGAATCGAACTCTGCAAAAGCAGCGAGTGGTCTTAACTGCTGAGTCACTTCTCCAGCCCCTCTCTCTAGCTCCTGTAATAGACTTCACATCATCCATGGTCACTTGAACTCTGAAAGCAGAGGCTGGTCCTGTCTTGTCTATGCACCAAGAACAGTCAGACACGTGACTCCCAGAAACTAGTGATGGTTAATGCAGATGCAGGACTCACCAGGCTGATCTGAAGGCCACATAACACCTGCAGTGTTGTGCTGAACCATGTTGAGCAAAACAATAGTTGGGAACCAGCAAACCTGACCTGGGGGCGGGGCAGGGGAAGTTTGCCATTCACCACCATGTTATCATTCCTGATGAGGTCAGGGTGCAGCAGAACTGGATACCCGGGATCATTCCCAACTTAGTATTTCCTCCCAGCAAACAAATAAGATTCAGTTCAGCCCAAGAGCCTGTGGATCCCAGTACCACCACCAGGAGCAAAGAGGAAGGGATGTCCGTGGTGTTTCTCACCATTGCACCAGACGATGCTAGTTAATCTTGACTGACAACTTGATAGAATTTAGAATCGCCAAGGAGACACATGCTTGGGTATGTCTCTGAGGGAATGTCCAGAGAGGTTTAACTGGGGAGGGAAAAACCCACCTTTAACTGTGAGTGACACCCTCGTATGTTCTGGACTCCTGGACTGAATAACAAGGAGAAAGAGAACTGAGCATCAGCATCCATCTTTTTTTCTTCCTGACTGTGAATGCCATGGGACCAGCCGCCTCATGCTCCTGCTCCCATGCCTCCCCCACCATGATGGACTGTAACTGTGAGCGAAAATAAACCCTTTCTTCCTTAAGCTGCTTCTGTTAGGCATTTTGCACATTAATGAGAAAAGTAATAAATATGTATTATGTTTTACATAATCGTAAACTTACATAAGTTAATTTTTATTAATGTGTAGTCATTGCACACGATAGTGGGGTGTATTTCTATCATGTATTGGATCTTATTCAATCCTTACCCTTTATTGTCCTTGTTCTCTACTTTGACTGGCTCCCTTCTTCTTCCCAAATAGAAGCCTTCTACTTCCATGTCACGTGTGTGTGCTGTGTGTGCTGTGTGTGTGTGTGTGTGTGTGTGTGTGTATGTGTGTGTGTGTGTGTTTGGCACATTGGAAACACACACAGACATTTGCCTTTTTTATTAATCTGTTTTATTTTCCTTAGCATCACAATCTCTTCCCCAGTTTCCCCTATCTTCCCCAAATGACATAGTTTCCTTCTTCTTTATAGCAAAATAAGACTCCATGGTGCACACACCACATTTTCTTTATCTGTTCATCCGGTAACAGGCACCGAGGCTGTTTACATGTCTTGGCTACTGTGGATGGCACCACAACATACCCAGATGTGTTGACTTAAGATTCCTAGGCGTGCTATACCTAGGCCATGTGGCTAGGTCAAGTTTTCGATTTGTGAGGCCTCTTCACAGCAATCTCATCAGTGGCTGTGCTCCTTAACACTTCCACCAACTCAGTCTAAGGATTCCTTTCCCCCACACCTATGCCTGTATAGAATACCATTCCCCCCCCCCCCCCTGCCCCGGAGCTGAGGACTGAACCCAGGGCCTTGCGCTTGCTAGGCAAGTGCTCTACCACTGAGCTAAATCCCCAACCCCAAGAATGCCATTGTTAATAATACTATGTTTAGCAAAAGACTCAGGAAAATTCCTGAAGATGTAGCCATCCGGTCTTACCGGCTGGGACAAACTGACTCCCGTTCCCCTCTGCCCAAGGCTGAGAAGTCACCAGAATTTTTAGCGGAAGAAGTCATGTGAATATCTGTCATATGGCATCATATAGAGCTACAAGTCTTGTCACTCACTGTCTGGCACACGAAGACTAGGGGTATATAATGTGCTGGCTGTATCCATGGTGCCAGCCAGGCACCTTCTTCGTGTTAGACACAGCATCTCAGTCCTGGAGAGCAGTGTGCTCCATGCCACGGAATTCCAGCTCAGTCTGCTAATGGGGATGCAAACGTTAATGGGAACTGAGGCCCCTGAAGTGTCTCTTCATTCTCAGTCACCCCAGGGGGGGATGAAAGAGAAAGAAAGCTTGTGGATTGTAATTGCCTAAAATAGGATGTGATGTAGAAATCTAATCCCTTCTCCCCTTTCCCGGTAAAGTTCTACAGACAGAGAAATTATGCTTAATGCCAGTGCGTTGAAGGTAAAAAGAGAATTCTGCTCTTCCTTTGGGGGAAGAGGAAGGACATCTCTTTAGAGCTGTCGGCTTTCACAAGCCGCGATAAATTATTCCTTTTCATTACCGATTTGCTAAGCAGGAGGCTTGGTGTAATGGCAGAAACTTTCATTTAATTTTCCCAGTCATAGATGACGGAGGTTCCTGATCTGAAATGTACAGGAGCTATTAAAAGAAGGGAGTATATTGATCATCATGTATTAGGGCGTACTTTCAGGAGTAGATAACTGTTCATATAACATGGCCATTGTTTGGCTGGAGACAAGACACTAGTCCTGTCTGAGGACAAGCTGTATCAGGTACCCACTTCCCAAGATTCTTTGGTTTTGGAGTGAACTTTTGGTTTTGGCAGATAAAAAATATCATAAATGGGTCCAGAAACTTCACACTTAGGATTCACAGGTTCCAAAGAATTCTTGATCAAGTATTTTCATTGGAATGGAGAGGGGTGTGTGTGTGTGTGTGTGTGTGTGTGTGTGTGTGTGTGTGTGTATGCCTGTGTGTGCAGTGCCCTTAGAGGTCAGAAGAGGCTATTAGATCCCCTGGAGCTGAAGTTATGGGTAGTTGTGAGTCACTTGGTATGGTTGCTGAGAACTGAATCAGAGTCCTCTGAAAGAATTCTTAACTGCTGAGCCATCTTTTCAGTCTCTCTCTCTCTCTCTCTCTCTCTCTCTCTCTCTCTCTCTCTC
>CABHPR010122068.1:0-10602 GCA_902168415.1 Peromyscus melanophrys | reverse complement strand
TCAATCCATAAGGGGGAAATTGTGTTGTGAATATTCCCCTAAGGACTCTCAGCTGGAGCACTAGGAATGTTTGTGAGGGGTAGAGGGGTGAGTGACATTCTCAGTTCTAAGAATCATTGCTGGACTTCTGCATGATGGTACCAGTTCCATAATGGTGGGATCAAAGATGTCTCCTGACATCACATGTACGCTGAAAATCAGGGAGGGGATTGACCCTGATTACAGCCCACTAATCCAAAGGATTTACAATCATAGTGCTCTTCACAAAAGTCTAGTTTTAATTGTTCCCTCTATTGTTACTGTTTCCTAATTTGGTGATTTCTTATTTTTAAATCCCCTTGCTCTACACGTTGATCTCAATTTTTAAAAAGAGCTACAGAGGTGAGAATGTTGACAATTGACTTTAGATCTTTCTAATATAAGCATCTAATGATGTAAAGGTTTCTGGTAAACTGTGGTTTTGATCCCCACATATTGTGGTTTTGATCACACTCCATAGAAGATATTTTCTGATTTTCTTTATGACTCTTTGCTTTTTAAATTTTTTTAATTATTTTTATTTTACATGCATGAGTGTTTTGCTATGTAGGTGTAATACATGCATGCCTGGTGCTGAGAGAGGCCAGAAAAGAGCACAGGATCCCCTGGAACTGGAGTTATAGACAGTTGTGAGCCACCATCTGAGTACTGAGAATTGAACCCTGGTTCTCTGGAATAGCAGCCAATGCTCTTGACCACTTAGCTATCTCTCCAGCCTCACTGACCGACAGTTTTATTCAAATTGTACTGATGTTTATCTATAGGTTTCTCAGCTTCTAAGAGTTCTGGTCTATATTCCCAATTTGGCTTTCTCTGTTTAGCACTTTAGCTCTAAATATATATTTTAGGTATAGCCCATGTAGGATTTTTCTAATTCCTCAGAGGCTTAACCCTTCAAGAAAATTCCCTTAATCTGAGGCAATCGTCCTGTGTTAGAGCCCACTTTGATGGTAGTAAAGCCACTCCATGTGCCTTTGTCATCGTGTTTGAGTATCATTTTATATCATTTTAATCATGATCCACCTATGATTCAAGCAGTTTGTTTTATTTTAATTTTTAGAAGTCATATGATCTTTGTTTTTTTATCCAATCTAATAATTTCTGCTTTTTAAATTTGGAGCTTTTAAACTAGAGTTCGGTGATTATTTGTATGAGTAGCACAAGTCTCACTGTTTGCCACTTGCTTTGTGTTAGACTCTCTAGCTCACCGTTATCCACCCCTCCCCCAACCCCTCACCCCGTGTCTTTACATCACTTTTGGCAATATTAGCTTATTAGCTCCACTCCCTCTTCTGGAGCGATTTCTCAGAAGTATACCAAACGTATCTTTAACTTTTCAAATCCTACCTTCACGTATATTATCAGAAAGGACGGTCCATGCACTGCAATTTGACCATCATAGAGCTGACTTACACTGCATCACAAAGATACTAACGCTTTTTCTTTAAGCACTAATAACTCAAAGAGATTACATTTAAAAAGAAAAAAAGGTCTGATATTTCTTGTAGTTTTCTATCTTTATGTAGACATATTTTCCTTATGGTATTAGTCTCCTACCGTCTGGACAAGTTTTACACGCACACGCTCACACACACACACACACACACACACACACACACACACACACACACACGTTGTGTGTATGTATGCATCATTGTACATCATACTGCATTTGGAGGCTGCTTTTTCCAATCTCTGTCAGAAGCATGGATGGAGTCTCCTCCGTTATTCATTGTGGGGACCGGATTGAGCTCCTTCAGTCAAAACTCACAAGTCTGTGGGGACGGCCTCTTGGGTCTGCACGCTCCTAGAGTCTTCAGCTTCCAGGCTTCTCTGCACTGATTCTCCAGCAATGCACTGATTCCTGTGGCTTTTCTTGCCAGGCATTGGTTCCACAGAAGCTTCTGCCCTGTGACTCTCCTTACTTGTCTTTCTAACTCTGAGAACAGTGACATCACTTCTTTGGCAAATCTATTTTCCTCGCTTTGGCAAATCTAAAAGGACATGCTGGCTTTCAGTGTGTTTAGCCTTTTGTGTGTTGTGAAGATGGGGTGTTGGTTCTAAATGCCTCACACACTAGGCCAGAAGCTGAAGTCAATTTTTTTTAGTATGATCATAATTTTTCACTCTACCAAATCTGTCGTGTTCGGACTGGTGATGTGTATTGTGCCAAAAGCCAGAGTTCTGGCCAATAGAGCAGGGTGCTTTGTGGGAAGAAAGTCTTCGATGTTTAAAGGAACAGAGACCAGAATTAGAGGAAGAGACCCTGGATCTGAGGGTTTCTTGCCATGTCAGAAGTACCTTCTCTTTTGATTCAGCCGCTTTAACTAGTTGCTTCTAATTAATGTCTATGAGCTTAATCTCTAAAACGATTCATAACAGAAACATTAAGGATGCAGACAAATATAACCGAAAACCTACTTCAAGTACTTACAAACTGACTTCTTTAAATCTGTACACACTTTCTCATTAAAAAAAAAAAAGTCTTTCCACAGGCCTGCCTGGTGCCACTCGGCTCAGGTGGGTGAAAGACACCCACGGGCCAGCCTGGGTCCTCACAGTCGGAACTGGATGAAGGCATCCACACATCGGAAGGCACTGGGCAGGGAGGTGCCATTATGATGAGCAAATATGTGATGGAGAAATGTGGGAGAAAGAGAAGCAGAATGGTTTCACGTGCTGTGGAAAGGGGCGGAACTGAAGAAGAAAAGGTGATGAGGAACAGGCTGATATGGGAGGCCTGCTTGCCACCCGGGGCCACAGTGGCACTGTGAAGGTCCATGACTGGTCCACAGTCCTACCGCAGCCGTAGTCTGGGTTGGCATCCATTATCTATGTTGCCACCAAAGACCACAAGGATGCTCCAGGTCTGGGCCGCCACGTTAGCCATGTTGGTTTAAGAGGGCCACACCACTGCTGGGGCATTGCTGATCTGCGGGGCCTGTGCTGCCAGCTGGGACCATGATGACATCCGGGCCTGAGCTGCTGCCAAGGCCCTGTCTAGGTCTGTAGCTCTGTAGCAGCTGTTCCGCTGGAATCTCCAGTTCACCCTGCTTAATCCAGACATTCTTCCCTCTCCAAACCCCGCCCTCTCAGAAAAACTGCCAAGCAGCGGCTCCTCCTCTGAGACTGCCAGCTCCCCAAGTCCCCAACCCAAAGTTTATCATTGGGCACAAAGCGCCTACAGGGTATGTAAGCCCCTCCTTTAGAATGGCCATGTGATTTCTCTCCTGCCCCCTTCCCCCTCCTCCCCTCTCACCTCTGGGAGCTGGAGGACTCACCCAGGAGTTGTTTTGCTCAAATATATCTGGTCTTTTACTTTTTAATTTGGCTTGATCTGGCTTACTGTGTTGCCTGAGAAACCTATTATCAGTCTACAGAAAGCCTATCAGCAACAAGGGTCTGTTTTGATGTCCATGGTTTCAGTAACCACTGAGGGCTGTGCAGATGCCTGGGGTCTGCTCAGTCACCTGTGTCCACGTTGGTGTCAGGATCTTGCTGACCTGAGTGGACTGTGCTGCCACCCGGGGCCATGGTGATGTTCAGGCCCAGGCCATGTCCATGGCCCTACAGCAGCCAGGGTCTGTGTTGATGTCCATGGCCCGTGTTGCCATCAAAGGCTACACGAATGCTCAGGGTCTAGGCCACAACCTATGGCCGTGTTAATTTCCATAGGCCATGCCACTGCCAGGGCCGTGATGATCTGAGTGGCCTGTACTGCTACACAGGGCCATGGTGTTGTTCAGGCCCAGGCTGCTACAGAGGGCCATGTCTGGATCCATGGCCCACCACAGCCAGGGTCTGAGTTGATGACCATGGCTCCTGTTACCACCAATGGTCATGCACATGGAGAGGATCTAGTGAGCCATCTGAGACTATGTTGCTGTTCAAAGGCCATGCTGCTGCTGGGCCTATACTGATCTGGGTAGCCTGTGGTTTCACCCAAGGCCATGGTGACATCCAGGTCCATGGTGCTGCCTAGGGCCAGGTCTGGGTCCATGGCTCTGCAGCAGCCAGAGTTGTTGTCCATGGCCTGTGTTACCACAGGGGGTCATAGGAACCATGTGTGTTGAAATCTGAGGGCCATGCTGAGCTGGCCCCACCCTTCACTGGTCCCTGGTCTTGCCCCTCACTGGACATTGCAGCAGGAGAGATGGCCCCACCCCTCACCACGGGCATGGGAGAGCTGTCACTGCCCCTTGCCTGAGGGAGGTGGTCCCAGTGGCCTGGACTGACCCAGTCAGCTGCCACCCAGACCTACATCTTGGGCCTTGGGTTGGCCCACTCTAACATCTACCTTACCTATGACCTGCTGGAGCACATGAAGGGACTGTTCTTGCAGAACGATAGCTGCAGAGTCTCCATGACTCAGGGCAACAGCAGGATGTCCCAGAGGAGTTTTGGTGAAGGTCCAGTGATGAAGGTGTGCCAGAGGCCAGAGGCCTTGAACCAGATCAATGACTAATTGCAATGAACATTTGCAGGTGGAGCTGATTGGACAAAAGAGTGTGACACACCAAAGCTCCTGATGCCACTAGGACAAATGAGGAAGTGTTGGAGAGACTGGAAAGATGGAGGAGGTGGATTTTTTGTTTGTTTTCTTTTTAATTAATTTTGGGGTTTTTTTGGGAGGGTATGCTGGAGGGGTGAAGGGTGAATACCGAGGAATTGAGAGGTGAGTGAGATTGGGGTACATGATGTGAAATAAGAATTATGTTATATAGAAAAAGATCAATATGGAAATGTACAAGGGAAATAGTTTTAGAGTTGATTGTATGAATATTTACAATAGTGGATAAAAATTTACTTATTTTTGAAACATTAAATTGGATAGGGAGAAATATAGGTTCACATAAAATATTCTCAAAAGAAAACTTGGCTCCTTAAAAAAAAAAAAAAAAAAAAAAAAAAAAAAAAAAAAAAAAGTCAACCCTGGGGCTGGAGAGATGATTCAGCAGTTAATACAACATACTGTTCTTTTCTTAGATTTCCATTTTTTCTTTTTTATTTATTTATTCTTCTCTCATATATTACATCCTGAATTCAGTTTTCCCTCCCTCCTCTCCTCTTAACCCCTCCCCGTCTCCTCTCATCCAGATCCACTCTTCCTCCATTTCCCTTTAGAAAAGAGCAGGCCTCCCAGGGATATCAACCAAACATGGCACAACAAGTTACAGTAGGACTGGGCGCATATCCTCATTTCAAGGCTGGATCAGGCCACCCAGTTGGAGGAAAGGGGTCCCAAAAGTAGGTAAAAGAGTCAGAGACCGCCCCCACTCACACTGTAAGGAGTCCCACAAGAACACCAAACCACACAACCATAACATATGCAGAGGACCTAGTTCAGACCTGATAGACTCCCTGATTGTTGGTTCAGTCTCTGTGAGCCCTGGTTAGTTGATTCTGTGGGCTGTGTTCAGCATACTGTTGTAAAAGACCCAAGTTCAGTTCCCATATTAGTCCACTTAAAAGTGCCTGCAACTCCAAGTCTAAGGGGATCCAACTCCTCTGGCCTCCAGGGACATCTGTATGTAACTGTACATACACACAGACACACAGACACATAGACACACAGACACACAGACACACAGACACACAGACACACACACACACAATTAAAAATAAAGATTAAAATGTGAATGTCAATTGTTTTGTAGTTCATTAACAGGATAGCTGGGTTGTCACACAATTGTGTGAGGTGTGCCTCTCTCAAACCTTGCCACAGTGTTGGCACAATATCCAAGTGATGGGAACTTAGAGGGGAAAGAAAAGTAATGCCAATCCTCTGCCAAAAATTTCCTTCCATTCCCTCAGCTCACATGATAAACAGTAACCAACTCCAGCCAATCCTTCCAATGCATCTGTTTTCTTCCACATGCCTTAAAATGATCCCCCCACCCCCTGGACTCTGTGTTTCTGAAACAGGCCATAAACGTTCATCACCAGTGTCATTAATTGGAGCTATATAATACAGTCAAGCATTTTCTAATATTGACAATTAGACATGAGTAATTACATGCAACTAAAAAATGCATCAAGTGGTTTATTGAGGAAATGTTACAGCCCCTTGTGAGGACTAAGTGTGCATATTATATGAACTGGTGATTAACCTCGAGTCACCAATAAGGCATCGGTGTCACATTAGGGGAAGAAATAAAAGCACTTCCCTTTGGAGTTACTTAACCAAGGTCAAGTCCAGATCTGAATTCTCTTCGTCATGCTCCCTGTGTCTTCTGTCCTCTGTCTGTCTGTTGCATGTCTGAATCTGGGCCTGCCTGAAGTCTGTCCTGTGAATCTGTCCCTGTCCCATGTCTGTCTCTGCATTTGTGTGTCTTTGGCTGTTGTATGAGCTCTGTGTGTCTGTTCCTAACAAGAACAGGATATAGACTTTTGCTCTATTTCTATTGACCAGTACAAGAAGAGTCACGTGGGGGAAAGAATGGGTTAGTTTACAGAAAACTCTCGTAGAGTTTGAGGGATTGTCAGTGACTCCAACTGATCTAGGTAGCAAACACTACTGTCCATCAACCATAAACGGTTGCTTTTAACCTCTGTGGTAGGGTTTGGGAAGTTGCTTTCAGCTTCTGTATTTGCTGCTTTCAGCAAATGATGCACATGCGTTTTCTGGGTCAAGGGCATGGAAGAGTTCATTATTTAAGATTGTAGCTATGCATTAGCTTTGGTTGTAAAAGCTCTGGAAAATCCAAGGCAAGGAAGGTTAACTGTTACATTGTACTCCTAAGAGCAGGTTAAACAGTTTGAGTACACAGTAGGCTAGCAGTCTTCGGTGATCTCAAGGTGTATTAACTATGTGAGGCCTAGCAAAAGCTCCAGACTCTTAGGACGTGGGAGATAATTTTAGAATATTGCATCTATACAACTAAAGAACATGGATATTCTGTAGGGGCATCCAAAAACATTCATGATCTACTTTGATTAAAATATGGTTATTATTGTTGATGATATCTGACCTCACATCAAATTGAACACTTTCAGCCTTTTTGGTACCATAAACACTTTTAAGATCGCCCCTATGAAGAGACAGGTGATGTTGTGTGCACAATGCCTTAAACTCTACTGATGTCCCTTTCTCTGACCCTGACTCTGTCACCTTAAAGGCTCTCCATCCTCCCAGCTGACATAAATTCAGAGTAGATTAGCATGGGGGCTCTAGACCAGTGGTTCTCAACCTTCCTAATGCTGTAACCCTTTAGTACAGTTCCTTATATTAGGTGAAGCCCCCCCACAACCATAAAATTATTCTGTTTCTACTACATAGCTGTAATTTTGCTACTGTTATGAATTGTAATGTAAATATATGATATGCAGGGTATCTGATATGTGCCCTCCAAAGGAGTCGAGACCCACATGTTGAGAACCACTGCTCTAGGATCAAGCAGATACCTCCTTAAATCCTAAGTCAGTCATTTGAAAAGTCCATGACTTTGTATAGTTTGCTTGGTCAAAATACACCTGTTTTGTTGTAGGTAAATAATAACATGGGAATAGTTAGTGGATCAACCTAAGACAATTATAATGGGGATTAAGTATGATAACACAAAGTCTGTGCATCAAAGTCTCTACTTCAATGAGTCATTACAATCAGCATGGTTGATGGCATAAGACTCTTGGTGACTGAGCTGACACTTCAGCCTGCTTTAGATATGAAGGATCCCTGTGGAGCCTGACTAGCCTTGAGCCCTGATGACTGAGAAAGGTCCATTCCTACAGCGAGATTCATCAGATTTTTTTTAAATGTGGTTATTTCTAGTGGGTAGAACTGGAATGGTCAGTAACATAGAGTCACAGACAGATGCATGGACCTTCATCCAAAGTTAAAACAGAATGTGCCAGGAGCCCAATCTTCTGTGCCTCCCACTCCAAGAGAGGACCTCTCATAGAAATGCTAACCTGCCCCTTCAGAGAAGAGCAGAGGAGCCTGGATCTGAGTAGGTGGTACCTTCAACCATTCCTAGGCTAGCTGGTCCCCCACTGATCAAGCAGATATGCACAGGCCCAGAAAAAAAAAAGAAGAGGAAGAGGAAGGCAGTCCCACTGGAGGTAGTATTAGCAGAGACAGAAGAAAAATCAGCAATCACCACTCAGGTAGTTATCCTTCTGATCCTGGGGGCCTTTCTCACTAAGGGGCAAGCCAACCTCTGATACTTTCTTGTTATTAGGAATTCTTATAAGGACTGTAGATGTTCATTCAGTGCTGATAGACAGTGCCAGCAAAGACAGCCCTAAGAGATTAGTCGAAATAAAAGGTCCTAGAGTTGAAAGGAGAAGTGGACACATGTCTCCACCCCTAACCCGGACGCTGTCTCCAACTGAGAACCACTTGCAAATAGAAGTTTAGTTTTCTTCACTTGAGTCTCACTGGGGAAACAAACCACTCTTAAAGGCAGGCTGCATGCCCAGCAATAGATGGCCAACAGAAAACAAACTCAATGGCATTTGGGGAAGTTCCTTGTCTCATAATGTCATGTCAGGGTTTTTAAATTTTTTTGTCTTATTTTAATTGTATTTTATTTATACAATTTTTAGGGTTTTTTTTTTCTCCTTTAACCCTACAGGTCCTTTGTGCATATATTATGGATTCCAGTTTAGTGTTTTTCCAGTTTCGTGTTTTTTGTGTTATTCCTGAGTGTACACATAAATCGGTTTCTGCATCTCTGTTTCTTGTGCCTTTTCTTGGGTTCTTTATCTTTTGTTTGTTTGTTTTGTCCTATTCCAATGTGCTAGTTTTATCTTATTTATATCAATTTTATCATTATCCCTTTGAAGCTTGTTTGTTTTCTAATGAAAGACAGAAAGGGGATGGGTCTAGATGGGAGGGGAGGTAGGAAGGAACTGGGAGGGGTAGAGGGAGAGTAAACCATAATCACGATATATTATAAAACAAAAATAATCTACTTTCAATAAAAGGGGGAAAAAGTTCACTGTGGTCACCGAGTGTGGTGACACATTGTGTACCGCAATATATTGTTTTTCCTAATAAACTTATCTGGGGATCAGAGGACAGAGCCAGCCACTAGATTAGACATAGAGGCCAGACAGTGGTGGCACACACCTTTAATCCTATCACTCAGGAGACAGAGATCCGTCTGGATCTCCCTGAGTTCAAAGCCACACTGGAAACAGAGCCAGGCAGTGGTGGCACATACCTTTAATCCCAGGACTTGAGATCTCGTGTCTTTGCTTGGGAAGGACACACACCTTTAATCCTAGGAAGTAATATGACAGGACACAGAAAGGTATAGAAAGCGTGAGGAAACAGGAACTCGCTCTCTTTCAGTGGAGGATTTCATAGGGGTAAGAACTAGTGGCTTGCTCTCTGCCTCCCTGATCTTTCAGCTTTTACCCCAATTTTACTCCAGGTTTTCTATTAATAAGAACTTTTAAGATTCGTGTTACATCCAAAGAGATGATATTTCTCTGAATAAACTTGTAGATGTCTTACCATATGCCCTGGGCAAAAGTCATACATATCTCTCTCCTAAAAAGCGTACATATGCCACCCATTGTTTCGTTTGGCACTTCAGTAGTTACAGGGAACTGCATAGACGGCCTCTCTCAATAGATGTGGGTATGAATGATGGACTCCTGTTCTTCCAGGACACAAGCACACCGATTCCCCTCTACAGACTCATGGGTTCTCATCTGAATATCGCTCATTCTTTTCATCTCTGCTCTCATTTATGTGAAAGAGATAAAGTCTGCACTTTATTCCCCTAATTGTCATAATAAACCAATGAAAGGACATTAAAAAAACAAAAACAAACCCAAAACGTTTCTCTTTCTAACTGCCTGGTTTTCTAAGTGGTACATTAGCCAGCAGCAGTGATAGCTCCGCATGCTTGTCGTCAGCATTAGCTTTCATCTTAAAACTAATTACCGCATTACAAAGGAATAGATGGATGTGAGAACAAAGACAGCAGACATGCTCAGTACCACCCCACCACGCACAGGAATCGAGCACAAAAAGATGAGCAGAGAGAGTCGCGAAAGATGAAGTCTTTAATTTAACAGTAACATGGTGTGGAAAGGGGTTGTTATCATGTTCCTTAATGTAAAAGTCTCGGCACTAAGTCAACATGATCTCTCCTTAGATACATGATTCTCGTCACGCGGGTTATGTATTTGGTAAGCAGATGCTAGGAAGTAAATTAACTAAGTAAAAACATAAAATGTGTCATAACTAGCGCTGCTGTAGCAAGGTGTAACTCATTTCCTGGGAGTTGGAGATTTGAGGGGTTTGTGTGTGTTTGTTGTTTGTTTGGATAAGCTGGTTAGCTAGGCGAAGAAATGTGTACTCCTCCAGGACTGATGGCCAAAGGCTATAGAATTAGCTACCTGGAGGAGCTTTCACAGTGGATCCCCAACCAGGTACCTATTAAGTTAGCCTTTGCCAGTGGGCCAAGCGGTCATTTATTGGCAGTTCTCCAGCTGATTGTAAGGAGCAATGAGAAAAGAGATCCTAGTATAGACCTCTATAGTAATTTAGGACTTAGTCTCTCTCTCTCTCTCTCTCTCTCTCTCTCTCTCTCTCTCTCTCTCTCT
>CABHPR010122067.1:11311-35111 GCA_902168415.1 Peromyscus melanophrys | reverse complement strand
CACACACACACACACACACACACACACACACACACACACACACACACTCCTGAACACATACAAGTATATGGATGCACAATACAAGTACATTGCATTGCATTCACATGTTTAGTTTCCCAGATAACACTAATGTGAGTGAAAGACTCCCACCAAAGGCCCAGACACAGTTCCCCCAGAAACCCAAAAGAGCTGAGGGAAGAGACATCTTAAAAATAAACAGAACTGAGTCAGTTCCCCATTCCTGGAGAGGGTGAAGTCAGGTGTTTTCAAAAGAACAAAGTCAGGATGTCTGGTGGTGACCGATCAACCACAAGATGCCCCTCTCCGGAGATAACATGACCAGACCCTGGAGATGGGTTGTAAAACTCCTGACAGGGCAAACAGATAAGCTAGAATAAGACAAAGTACAGGCCTGGGAAAAACTGGACCAATCAAGGATGGACCCGTACTAACCCCCTCCCCTCTAAGGAATTTTGTGGTTCCCATCATTGATGAGTGAAAACATACAATGTAGTCTAGCCCTTCCATGGAATACTGTAAAGCATGAAATAATACATGCAATCCTTTGGCCGTGAGTTAGTCAACCTTCTGTTACTCAAAGAAATCCCTGACACAATCATCTTACTGAAAGGAAAGGCTAATTTTGACTCTTGATTTTTTGAAATTTTCTAGTTTTCTGAGCAAGAAAGAGGAACTCTCCTCCCTGCCTCATTGCATTGGGTGTGGTGGATGAGGGTTCCCTGCTACCTTGAACTACGCACGTGCGCTGAATTAAACCTTGCTATTTCATTCTGGACATCTTCGGTCTCCAGTGGTCTCTTTGGGGGTCCTAATCTGGGCAGAACAGTGAAAAGAGATCACCTGGGATACTATGGAGAAGAAAATTATGTTTTGTTAAACCACACCCTCTTTACTCATATTCCAACCTAGAGGCAGGAAAACACAGGATGCTCTGAGCACAGGCATGTGGTGAAGAGTGTGTGCTTTTTCTATGTTTTGATAATTTTTACTTTATATGTGCAGGCGTTCTGCTTTCCTATGTGTCTGTATAACACATGCATGCCTGGTGACCTGGGAAAAGAACCCAGTAAGCAGATAAGTCAATGTAGTGCTTGCCTTGTAAACCTGTATACAGACAGGTTGACCCCAGGGTTCCTTGACCACTTATCCAAGCTTGCCTAGCAAGTTCACCAGCACAGGACCACTGGATGACAGTGGACCAACACTTTGCTCTCATTCAGTGCTTCCCAGTGCCTCCAAGTCTGGCAGCTTCCTTCTAAAGGAGCTCTTTAAACCACAGGTTGCTTCAATTTAGGCTCAAAGCAATGAGCTCAGAAAACTAGAAAATTTCAAAAAAAATCAAGAGTCAAAATTAGCCTTTCCTTCCAGTAAGGTAATTGTGTTAGGGATTTATTTGAGTAACAGAAGGTTGACTAACTCACAGCCAAAGGATTGCATGTATTATTTCATGCTTTACAGTATTCCATGGAAGGGCTAGACTACATTGTATGTTTTCACTCATCAATGATGGGCATCTGAATAGTTTCTAATTGGGGGTGCTCTGAGGAGTCCTGCTATAACTCTATTGTCCCCTATATTCTGTGTGGACACCTACTTCTTACTCTAGAATCACTGGGCCACCTGGAGACTGATGTTCAACTTTCTGAAAAATTGTACATAGCTTCTCATAGGACTACACCATTTTATACTACTAGCAATGTCTGAGAGTCCTCATTTCTCCCAACCTTCCATCAGGCTGTTTTTAACTCAGTATGAGGAAGTTTGGAATAAAAGCAGTTTCTGAGTGCTGCAGACACAACATGGAGTGGGTGCTTTAGAGTATGATGAACTTAATGGGTGCACTGAGACAGCCTCTTCTCATACCTCAGCATAGGTATGGGACTTCTGCTGGGCTGAGATGCAGCCACAAGCACCTCTGCAGTTTCAGAATTTCTCGGAGAATAAAATCCAGGCCAAGCTCCAAGGATAAGGTTAACTGAACCAAGGTTAGGCAAAAGTGGAAGGAAAATGGCAGCAGACAATGAGGAGAACAAAACAGGATGCAGGGAAGTCATGACTGGGCAGTCACTATTCACCCAGAGCAGAGAAGGACACAAACCCTTAGCCAGCCTTTCCTGCCTCTCAGGTACCTTGATTTGCCTTAGTAGCCCCTTTCTCACTTTCATATACCCCATTACTTTGGTTTTCTCCAAAGGATTTCTTTGCAGAGAAATAATTCTGCCTCTAAAATTCTGCCATTTTCTTTTTGGTTTTTTGAGACAGGGTTTCTCTGTGTAGCTTTGTGCCTTTCCTGAAACTCACTTTGTAGACCAGGCTGGCTTTGAACTCACAGAGATCCACCTGTCTCTGCCTCCCAAGTGTTGGGATTAAAGGCATGCGCCACTGAAAGACCCTAACCCTTCAGGCTCACACCCCCCAAGCCCCAGGAGAATGAGGAACTAAAAAGCTAGTTCTAGGGGCAAACTGACTCAGCCATTACTCAACCACCCTCACCACAATGTATGGAGATTTCTGTTAAGATATGCTGCTCAACTGTGACTGGGATAATTGCATGTGTTCCAGGAAAGACCACTGTAAGCTTTGTGTAACCCTCACTCCCGCCCTGAAACCCCCCTGAGGTTCTAGGAAAATGTGCGTATGGACGTGATTGTACCTACCCTGTGATTAGGTCATGATCTTGTGAAATTAGCCCCTAGACATGAACCAATTGGAATGAAATTTTATGGGAATTGTAATCTTATGGATTTTGTGGGGTTTTTTCCTTTAAAAGTACCTATGTGGCTGCAGTAGGGTGTGACTCTTGCTCTTGGGAGGAGAGGAGCCCGACTGTACAGCTGCATCAATAAACCTCTTGCTGTTTGCATCAACTGGATCGGAGTCTGGGTTTTTGGGGCGCCCACCCAAGAAGGTAGTACCCTGGGTCTGGGGTCTATCACCACCACTGCCTAGCCCTGAAAAACTTTTAACTTGCATCAATTTTGTGACCTTTTATTGTAGTTAGCTGTGTGGACATGCAGAATGATGGGCAGATCCATGTATTCTTTGACTGATGCAAAGTGGTACTAACCAGATTAGGCACAGTACTTTCTTATTAAAGTCTGTCTCCGTCATTCTTAAAGATGTTCCATTGTTCCGTGAGTAAGTGAACATACACATAGAGGCTCAAACACATATTTTCACCCCACAAAGACACACACAAAAATAACACACACACACACACACACACTTTCTTGAACTCAGAAAGGCAAGGGAGAAGACTTGTGTGTTGCAGCATCTTTTCTACTTCAGGGAGAAGTAGTGGGTGTTGATTTTTATCATGCTGTTACCCTGTGAGGAGAAGTCATAAAACAGAAGAGTTTTCTAATCCACTAACAAGAGTTTTATTAAGATGATGAGAGAGGAATAGATGTGAACAGGCCTGTGGAAAGACATGTGTGTGAAGGGGGCCGGGGAGGGAGGGGGACATGGCACAGGCTTATAAAGGCTGGGCTGCACCTGCACACACAGGCCCATGTGGCTATTCCACGCATGTGCATAGATCACATGATTGCACTGTGCACTTTACACAACCACGTGGCCACAGGGTCATGGGTCATGTAGGACGTTTGACCCAGAAATGACTAGGTGGAAATGACTAAGTGTCCCTGATAGAAATTCCCAACACACCCCCATGGTTGGGCATGGTTGTGCATGCCCTGTGGGACACCTAGTCATTTCTGCCCAGTCATTTCCGGGTCAAACATCTTGCATGACCCAGGATCCCATGGCTTTATGTGGTTGTGTAAAGCGCACAGCACAACCATGTGATCTATGTGCATGTGTGGAACAGCCACATGGGCCTGTGTGTGCAGGCACCATGATTCCCCGGCCCTCTTCACACATGTGTCTTTCTGCAGGCCTGTGCACATCTATCTCTCTCTCCTAATCTTAATAAAACTCTTGCTAGTGGATTCTGTCGTGTTTCATGACTTTTCCTCGTAGGGTAAGAGCACCGTAAAAACCAACATCTGGTGCTGTGATCCAACGGGCGCTCCCAGGTGCTCTGCGCCTGGGAATCTGTAAACCAGGGAGTCTGTTCCATCTGCGACAGACCACTGTCCATTTGCCTGGCCGCAGGATCCTGCATGCAACACCGCTGCTTCAATTGGTGAGTCCCCTACTTTTCAGCCAGTGTAAATGGTTTCCTAAATTTGTGGAAATGACCGTTGAGCATCCGGCATCCCTCTAGTTTTCTTGAAACTAGGAGAACCCCTGACCATGGTCTTTACTGGCTACGATTGGCCCCTATTGCAGGCTTAAATTTCTAGCCATCTCCCACATCTGCAGTTTGAGATATTCCTCATGGTTGGACACCCGCCTTCAGGTGTATCCTCAGGCTGTGTGAGGCTGACACATTTTTCTGGCTTGATGAAGCAGTAAATGCTGTTCTGGATTCCCGGGGAATTCTTGCCTCACACTCCATAGGCACTTGCCACTGAGTGGTTCCTTAGATCCTGATATTTTATGGGAATTATTTAATTTCTGCCAGCAAACAGGCAAATGGAAAGAGTTGCCCTATGTCATAACTTTCTTCTTTCTCAGTGCTAAACCGTCTCTTTTGGATTCCTTCTCTCCTGCTCATATGCTCTTAGCTATGCCTGAACCAGATGATTCTCTGACTCCAGAATCTCTGGCCCTAGATCCTGCAAATGAACCTCTACCTATCCAACTTTCCACTCCCACCTCTACTCCCAGGACGTCTGTTCCTTCAGCTCCTCCTCCAGATCCTATTCTTCTAAAGCTGTTTTTTCTTCAGCAGCGGCTGTTTCCAAAGGCCCTGCCCTGGCTCCAACCTTCACTCCTCCTGCTACTCGCTCTCGGACTGCTAAAGGGCCTGACCCCAGCCATTTAAACCCACCAACCATTCTCCCTTTGTGAGAGGTGGCCAGTGTGGATGGACTGATTAAGGTCTATGTTCCATTCTCTCTCACAGAACTCTCTCAGATAGAAAAGAAACTGGGTTCTTATATCTCTAATTCTGCTTCCTTTATTAAACAGTTTCAATATATAACTCAATCTTATAGTCTCACCTTTCATGATATATACATGATACTTGCTAATAATTTACTTCCTGAGGAGCACAGGCAGGTGTGGGAGCAGGCTGGGACTCATGCAGATGAGGTTCACCAGATTAACCTGGCACACCCTCCAGGGGCTGAGGCAGTTCCTGATCAAGACCCACATTGGGATTATAATACCCAGGGCGGTTCTCTAGCCAGAGATAGGTTTATTACCTGTCTCCTGACAGGCCTCTGTAAGGCTGCCCTAAAACCAGTAAACTACAAAAAACTAAAAATGATAGTTCAAGATAAGGACAAAAATCTGTCTCACTTCTTAGAGTGGCTCATCAAGGCTCTCCTTCAGTTCACTAGCTTAGATCCTGAGAGCCCTGAGGACAGGCAGCTCCTAATGACCCACTTTGTCTCACAGAGCTTCCCCGACATAAGGGTTAAACTTAAATGCTTAGAGAATGGCCCCCTGACCCCACAGGCAGATGTGCTAGTGGTAGCATTCAAGGGTTACCATGGGAGAGATGAAAAGACCCAGAAAAGGAACTGCCAGATGCTGGCACACAGTATCCGACCAACTCCCCAAAAGCCGTCTGGTCCCTGCTTCAAGTGCAGGAAAGAAGGCCATTGGGCCCGGGCTTGTACCCCCCCCCACACACACACACAAAGGGCCCCAATAGGGCCTTGCCCAAAATGTTGCCAAAAGGGTCACTGGTCAGCTGACTGTCCTAATGCACCTAGCGGCATAGGAACACCAGATGAAGACCACCCTCCAGCTGACTTTCTAGGCTTGGCCTACAGCGATGACTGATGCTGCCCGGTTCCTGCCCCAGCCACTCCCATCTCACACAGGGAACCTAGGGTAGTGATAAAAGTAAATGGGTGCCCCATCTCCTTCCTTTTGGACACCAGAGCTACCTATTCTGTCCTGAGGGAGTTTTGGGGGCCTACTTCTCCTCGTCACCCTATTGTCGGGGTTGGGGGACAGCCTTATCTACCTCATCAGACACTACAACTTAATTGTATTTTCAGAGGCATCCCTCTCTCACACACATTCTTAGTGGTGCCAACCTGCCTTGTACCTCTAATGGGAAGGGATCTTCTAGCTAAGGTAGGAGCGTCCATTTCTTTCACTCTCCACATTCACCTCACCCCAGCATCTCCTCTTCTTCTTCTCCTAGCCACCCACTCTACTGACTCTAATAGTTCCTTTCCCTTGCCAGCCTCTCTGGTAGACCCAAAATTCTGGGATACCCAGAACCCTTCTATCGCTAGGCACCATCAGCCTATTACTATCCTGTTACAGGACCCTACCAGATGTATCACCCAAGCTCAGTACCCTCTCTCACTCCAGAGCCTAAGAAGACTTAAGCCTATCATTTCTGACCTTCTTAGGAAAAAGCTGCTCCACCCAACCTCTTCGCCTTTTAACACTCTCATACTTGCAGTTAAAAAGTCAAATGGAACCTATTGCCTGGTTCAAGACCTCTGGCTGGTTAATTCTGCAGTGGTCCTACTCCATCCGGTAGTGCCTAACCCTTATACTCTCCTGTCCACTGTCCCTTCAGGAACCTCTCACTTCTTAGTTCTAGATCTCAAGGATGCCTTCTTTTCCATTCCTCAGTCTCAAAATATCTTTGCTTTCACCTGGACTGACCCTGACACTCATTTGTCCACACAGCTGATCTGGACTGTTCTGCCACAAGGATTCAGGGACAGTCCACACCTATTTGGTCAGGCTCTGGCTTCTGACCTGCTTTCTCTGTCTCTCCTTGGCTCTAAACTAATATAGTATGTAGATGATATTTTACTCTGTAGCCCGTCCTTAAAGGTTAGCCAAACTAACACCTCTGCTCTCCTAAATTTCTTATCTAGCTGAGGCTACAGGGTATCCCCTTCTAAAGTTCAGCTGTCCACTCCCCAGGTCACCTATTTAGGTCTAACCATTACTCCAACCCACAAGGCTATTACTGTAGACAGAAAGCATCTAATCCAGTCTCTTGCGGTCCCTTCTACTAAACAGGAGATTCTGTCTTTCGTAGCTGGCTTCCTACGGTCTTGGGTTCCATCTTTTTCTCTCCTTGCTCAACCCTTTTACAAGGCAGCTCAGGGCTCTCCACATGAGCCCCTCCTTCATCCTGTTACTAAACCTTTCCAGAAGCTCCAACAGGCTCTTCTCCAGGCCCCAGTGCTTTATTTACCTCCCAGACCTAACCCATCCCTTCTCCCTCTATGTAGCAGAGAAGGAGGGATTTGCCCTGGGAACTCTAGGGCATCATCTGGGACCCTCCTGCATATCTGTCAAAGAAGTTAGACCTTACCAGTCAGGGCTGGGCACCTTGCATCCGTGCCTTAGCAGCTGCTGAGCTCCTTATTTGGGAATCAAAGAAGCTAACCATTGGGTAACCTATTACTGTCTTCTCTCACCATAACTTGTCCCATCTCTTAACTTTAGGCTTACAAACTTTACCTCCTTCCCATGTTCTTTCTTTCCAGGTGGCATTACTAGAGGATCCCACACTTACTTTCTGGACCTGTCCACCTCTTAATATTTCAAGCCTCCTCCCTCAACCTAATGCTAACTATTCTCCTTCTCATTCCTGCACTGAAACCTTAGAGGAACTGTTACCTCACCCTTCACACATACAGGAGGGCACATTGCCTCAGGCTACTTATACTTGGTACACAGATGGCAGCTCCTTTTTATATGAAGAGACCCACAATGCAGGCTATTCCATAGTGTCAGATACTGAGATAATAGAAGCACAGGCATTACCCACACACACCACTAACCAACAGGCTGTGCTGATAGCTCTCACCCGTGCCTTCCAGTTGGCACAGGGACAATCTCTAAATGTTTACACAGACTCCAAATATGCTTTTCATATCCTCCTGTCCCATGCTGCTATTTGGAGGGAGAGTGGCCTTCTCACAGCAAAAGGGGGATCCATACCTAACTCAGGCCAAATAATGGCCATGCTGGAGGCTTCCCACCTCCCCAAGGCTATAGGAATTGTCCATTGCCAGTCTCATCAGACCGATAGCTCTATCATCTCTAAGGAAAACAACTGGGCTGACGAGGCAGCCAGGACAGCAGCCCTCCAGGGCCAAGTCTCTCCCACAGGGAATCCATACAGTGCAGCTCACACCCTCACAGGGAACCCCTGACACTAGGCAAATTCTTTCCTATTTACAACAGCTCTTGCACCCTAATAATCTTGCTCTGTCTCAATTTGTAAAAGCCCACCTGCATCCCACCTCTGAGGACTTACAGTTCTTAAGAACTATTACTGCCTCTTGTGAGATTTGCCAAAGGACAGACCTCAATACCAGGTACAGAAGTCAACCTTTTCCCACCCACCAGACTAGAGGTTCCCTTCCAGGAACTGGAAGCTTGTTTTTACTCATATGCCCACCGTCAGGGAAATTAAATATCTCCTTGTGATGGTAGACTCATTTTCAAATTGAGTGGATTTCTAATAAGCAGGCTCAGACAGTTGCAGATCTCCTTCTCCAAGAAATTATTCCTCGGTTTGGGGTTCCTGCCTCCCTTCAATCTGACAATGGTCTGGAGTTAACCTCTCAGATTTCCCAGATGCTAGCTAAGGCTCTTAACATTCTTTGGAATTTTCATATCCCATACCGTCCTCAATCCTCAGGAAAGGTGGAGCATACCAACCGGTCTTTAAAAACTATTCTTACTAAGATGTCACAGGATCTTCACCCTGACTAGGTAAGATTATTGCCTCTAGCTCTTTTCAGGCTCAGGGCTCTTCCTAAAAAGCCTCTTTTAATTTCTCCATTTGAACTAATGTATGGAAGACCAGTTCTAACACCAGGTCTTCTATCCAACCCTTCAACTGTTCCAGATAGCCTTTTAACTCCCCTGCTATGTCACCTAAGGTCTATCCTGTGGAACTTCGCAGACCATTCCTTACTTCAGCCATGTGACAATCCTTGCCCACCTCCAATCCACATTGGGGATCAGGTTCTTCTTTCCCTTCCAGGCCAGTGCCCTTCACCCCTTTCCTCTAAGTGGCAGGGGCCCTTCAAGGTAATTCTTGTGACTCCTACAGCTGCTAAACTCAAGGGCTTTCCCCACTGGGTCCAATTGTTTCATTTAAAACCTTTTATCTCACCTCCATCCCAGGAAAATCTCTCTTCATATACAGTGACACAAATAGGGCCTTGTTCTCTCAAGCTCCAGAGGACATTAGGATCCACTGCTTTGTCACCAATTCCAGAGGAATGAGGTATCACCCCTTCTTTTCCTAACTAGTGCCACACAGAGCCGGAGGCAAAAGGACCATCAAAAAAATATCCAGGCAGTAAGGAAAAAACAAACAAACAAACAAAACCCAGTAATAATCAAAAGGTTATTTTGGCCTCTGTAAAAACAGATTGTAATGTAACAGTCTATCATTGTTAAATGCTCAGCAATTGATCACCGGTGTTTTCTGAATGCTAAACTAATGAAGGGAACAGGTGCCTTGAATAAACTACCTTCTAATAAAGCTTGTCTCAGGTAAAAAATTAAGCAGAGTACTAAAACACCATAATAATCACTAATTTTCTCAGGTCACTTCTTAACATGTCCAAATTTTTTTCCAAGCTCCAGAAACCAGCTTAAATCCATCTGGACAGGCCAGATCTACCTCAGATAAGTGCCAACTCCCCTGGTCTGGCTGGGAACACTTCAAAAAATAAAACAACGATCATTTTCTCTCTAAGCCTTTTCTGTGTCACCAGTATCTTGTCAGACAAAAGGTTCCCAGCCATGACCACGAAGGATGGACAGCTCCAGAGCAATGGACGACAGACAGCCCATTGCTGTGGGATGGTCTGTATGTCAAACATGTTGCTTATTGGTCAATGAATAAAACACTGATTGGCCAGTGGTCAGGCAGGAAGAAGTATAGGCGGGACAAGGAGGAGAGAATTCTGGGAAGGGGAAGGCTGAGGAGACACTGCCAGCCGCCACCATGACAAACAGCATGTGAAGTTGCCGGTAAGCCACGAGCCATGTGGCAAGGTATAGATTTATAGAAATGGATTAATTTAAGATATAAGGACAGTTAGCAAGAAGCCTGCCACGGCCATACAGTTTGTAAGCAATATAAGTCTCTGTGTTTACTTGGTTGGGTCTGTGCGGCTGTGGGACTGGCGGGTGACAAAGATTTATCCTGACCGTGGGCCAGGCAGGAAAACTCTAGCTACAGCCCATCATCTCAGGACTTCAGAAGCTCCCCTCCCCATTCCCCCAAGAGCCAACTGACATCCACCAGTCAGCTGGAAGCAGTTTTTGAGAGAAACGATGCCCCATACCCACTCATGCACCATTTTTTTTTTTTTTATAAAACCAAAGAGTCTGGGATGATAGAAATTCCCAACAGGTCCCCATGGTTGGGCATGGTTGTGCATGCCCTGTGGGACACCTAGTCACTTCCACCTAGTCATTTCTGGGTCAAAACGTCCTGCATGACCCATGACCCTGTGGGTCACACATGCCCGGTGGGACACCTAGTCATTTCTGCCCAGTCATTTCCGGGTCTTGCATGACTCAGGACCCCGTGGCTTTATGTGGTTGTGTAAAGCATGCAGCTCAACCATGTGATCTATGCACATGCATGGAATAGCCACATGGGCCTGTGTGCACAGGCACGGCCCAGCCTTTATAAGCCAACACCATGATTCCCTGGCCCCTTTCACACACATGTCTTTCCATGGGCCTGTGTACATCTATCTCTCTCTCCTCATCTTAATAAAAAGCTTGTTAGTGAATTCTGTCGTGTTTCATGACTTTTCCTCACAGGGTAAGAGCGCCGTAAAAACCAACCGTCCTGCCGGGCATGCATGACCATGCCTGACCATGGCGGTGTGTTGGGAATTTCTATCAGTGGGTCCTCCCTGCTGTCTACAAGACTCAGCCAGGCTCTTCTGCCCTGGCCTGAACTTATTTCCCCTCCCAGGAAAATTTATTCATTGCCAGACTCAATGATCATACAGGTAAGTGACGACCTTTCCACAACCGAGTTTGACCACACAAGGCCAAGTGCCAAAGAAAAAGGGCTGAAAATGAAGCTTCCAGATAGCTTCAAGTTGGCCCAGCATAGTCTCCTCACTAAACCTACCTGGGCTCCTCCACAGAAGACCTTGATAGCACCAGAGAATGGAAGTCACCCATTGTCATTACCCAACAACTTTTGACCAGATTACAGTGCATATTATATGAAAACAGCCCCAGGTCAGTCAGTAAGAGGCTATTTAGGTCACCCACAGCACTTTTCTGAAATGCAGCACTCTATACAACTATGAGGAGGAATCTGTCCTAAGACACAGCCACATACATGATAGAGTGAGCTTCAAAATGTCAGCTTCCATGTTGTAAAGACAGTAAGACAAACCAGACATTTCCTGGGAAGTTACCTCTATGCTATGAAAGAAGAGAAGAAGTCTCCTTTTTATTTTTAAAATAGCTCTATTGTTTGATTTTTGTTATTTATTTGTTATTTGTTACAAAACATGAATTCCAAAGTAATAAAAATGTGTAAAAATTTAGAGAAACCATCAAGTCCTTTCTTCTTTCTGACCAAAATGAATGATTTTGCAATTAGATGAGATAGAAAAAGACAGAAAGCTCTACTGTGAGGAGACAGGAGATCCAAAGATCTCTGGCTATCCAGCTTAGCTAGAACAGAAAATTTCAAGTTCAGTGAGAGATCTGGGCTAAAGGGAATAAGCGAGAGAGCAACAGAGGATACCTGATGTCATTGTCTGGCCTTCCAACAAACCCACAAATGTGCGCATCCTCAGGCATGCATACACCACAACACACACACACACACACACACACACACACACACACACACACACACCCCACACACAAATCATAGGTGAACAGAAAGCAATGAGGAGGACATCACACTGAATGAGGAGAACATTACCAGTTGAACTTAGAATCCTCACACTAGCTGTTTCAAGTGAGACCCACAATTCTGCTGCTTTCCATCATTTGGGGACTAAAAATGCTTCTGCAGACCATGTTGATACAGTTGGAGAAATTGTTCTCTTAAAATCTCAAATCTGCCACCCTGATCCCCACCTGTCATAAGCCACATCCCTTGTCATCTAGTGAGCTCTTGAGTGTAAGATTCAGGATAGAAGAACTGGCCAATGCCACTCATAGAAAACAGTATTGATGAGCTGTTATTTAGGCTTCTGTCTGTGTGAACCAAGAGCTTGGCCAGGTAAAGAGAACACCATGGGAGTCTGGGAGCAAGAAGATTAAATGCCATATGACACCCAAAAAGATGACCATTAGAACCACTCATTTGGCTTTTGCAGGGGGCATTCTTACTTCCATGATATTTCTGCCTCTGATCTCACATGACCCCTGCTAAGCAAATGAGCCACAGACCCTTGACTTCACTTACTCAAAGCTCTGTGCTGCTTCCTAAGTGGCTTCCATCGTAGCACCCCTCCTATGATACTGACATGTAGGTGGATGATATGTGATTTACCAGTTTTCCTCAATGGACTGAAGCTTTTAGTAGAGTAGTAGGGATTGCTTGCCGGTCACGCAGTCTTCCAAGAGGCTAACTCCACAGAAAGACTAACTCCACAGAATAATCACATAAATGAACTATTGGATGGGATGGTTCAGTTGGATAAGTGAGTAGATGGTTACATGGGTTTGTGTATATGTATGTGTATGGTTAGACAGGTGGGCAGCTTGCCCCTGCTGCTCCAACCCACCTGCTTCTGTTTTGTTCAGAGGTCATAGATCTTCCCATGGGCCTCCTCACAGAGCCTCTTGGCCTCATCACAGGACTCTTGTAGTAAAATCTGCTCCCCCCCTGCAGTTTTCTGTTGTCCTCTCTCAACATGCTTACTTTTCCCTTCAAGCTGAGTCCATTCAATCAGGAGGCAACTGTAAAGGGTGCTGAACCATCACCAAAAATGATGAGCTCTATCTCCATCTGCCACTTCTACCTCCTAATACCACCATTCCTGCAAGACTGGAGCCCACATTAGCCATGCTAGCATCACCCAGGTGCAGGCCAAAGCCAGAGAACAGTCAAATTCCAGAAAGATTCAAACTACTTCTGAAGAACCTGACAACAAAAGGGATCCATGTGCCTCTGAAAACTGGATCCTCCTCTTTCCCACATACATTCCCCAGTGCTTAACTGTTCATGGTATTGGGAAACCATGAGCAGGTAGAGGGAAGACATGCTCTGAAGGAGGATAGAAGGCCCAACAGAAATTCATTCCATCTGTGTGTCCCATAGAAAGCAGCTCTGTAAGCCCCTGCCAGAGCCACAAAAACCATTCATGGTGCGCAAACCATGTTTTCTTTCTAGAAGCTCTGGAAGCTTACAGAAAAATGTTGAGAGGGCCTCCAACTCTTCACACTTAGAAGAACTTAGTCTAGGAGGCACAAGTCCAAGAGCTATAAGGCAGGCTTTTTGCTAAGAGGTAAACAGACTAGAACCACAGCCCTTGCTTTGGTTCAGAGGCAAAGAAAAAGAGAAACAGTCCTTTCCAAGTGCTAGGGTCCTATCCAAGTCAGGTACTCACTGGTAGGAGTTGGGTCTTCTCACTCAGCTCCTTGCACTTGTACAAGGCCTCACTAATCTTCTTGGGGTATTTCTTCAGCTCTGACATCTCCTTTTTATGTTCCATTTTCAGCATCTCAAGATCAGAATTCAGCCTGTGGTAGGCCATGGCCCCTGGAGCAAAGAGCCCCATGAACACTGGCCTTAAGGACCACATGAATTAAGGCTGTATCTTGGACTACCTTAGCTCACTGGATGTCACATCCTGAATCCTATGTACTGAGATCTCCTCATGTGAATTAGACTTCCTACCCTGACCAGGGCCAGGAAAGGCTAGGTGTCAAGAGGGAGGGAGGCAGGGCTACATGAGCTCCCACAGTAGAAATGGAGGGGTAGACTAGCCCTCTAAGAAGGTTCCAAGAGTCTGTGCCACAGGTCTGGGCCTACCTGAAATCTGTGATGACATTTCTCCTGTCTTCAGAACAGGGATTATTTATCCTGTGTTTCTATTATTATAATGATGCCAAGAACTCATAATCAGTATTTACATGGAGGAGACACTACATCATGATGACTTTATAAACTCCCAAGGGGATTCCAGTGATCCACCAAGGGTAACACAAAGGCTAAGAGCAGTGATGCTCAAAGTGGGGCTCCCTGGTCTCATCACTTACATTACCTGAAATCTCTGAGACAGGCAAATCCTCAGGCCTGCTGTCAATCTGACTCACAGGATCTGGTAGGATACACACACACACACACACAGAGAGAGAGAGAGAGAGAGAGAGAGAGAGAGAGAGAGAGAGAGAGAGAGAGTAAGGGAACCCCTCAGAGACAGTATAGAACACACTCAGACACCAAATACTCAGCACAAAGAGATTTATTACCCCAGACGTGCAAGTTTGGGGTTTGGAGGCTGCCTCTGGATCAGGTTGTATTCAGAATTTTTCTGTGTCCCACATGGCCTGTGGTCAGGACAAATCTCTCTCACCCACTAGTCCTGCAGCTGCTCAGACCAAAGTAAACACACAAAGGCTTATATTAATTAAAACTGCTCGGCCATTAGCTCAGGCTCACTACTGACTAGCTCTTACACTTAAACTAAGTCCATTTCTGTATGTTAATCTATATGTCGCCACGTGTTCCATGGCTTTGTCTGTGTGCCATTACATGCTGCTCCCTGGATTGCAAGCTAATCTAGGTGTCTAATCACCCAACCTTCCACTTCCAGAATTCTTCTTGTCTGTTTATCTTGCCTATACTTCCTGCCTGGCTACTGGCCAATCAGCGTTTTATTTATCAACCAATCAGAGTAATGCATTCACAGCGTACAGAACATCCCACAGCATCAGGCAAAGGCAGACAGCAAGCAGCAGATATTTTTTCAGCAGTAGGTTTTTATGGAGAAAAGAGGAAGTCTGTGCTAGGGTGAATTGTTGAGACCTAATTGGACAGGTTGGCCAGTGTAGCCAAATAATGAATTTTGATTGCTGAACCTTGGTGTTTAGTCTCAAGAATGAATGAGTGTCCAAATAAGGGAATGGACTTTGGGTACTAAATTTAGGAATGTAATCTAATGGTTTATCAAGGGAGAGGAAAGTGAAAAGGGTAAAAGCTGCCACTGCCATGTTCGCCATGTTTGGGCCCATTAGAGCACTTCACATACATAAATCAATAGACAATTAGGATGTCAAAGAAATGCAGGTAGGTGGAATTGTCTCAGAGGACAAGGAACAGGACCAGAGAAGGGCAGGGATGAACTCCAGGCCTTCCAGTCACACATAAATGAACCAAGTAGGACAAGGTCCTTCAAGCTGCTCCCAGAGCAACAAGTAAAAAATCACCTAGTAAAATACAAAGACTGAAGATAAACTTACAGCACCCAGCATCTCCTACAAGACAATACTAGTGAAGGCCTCTTGAAATGCATGTTGTGTTTTTACACCCTACTGCACCTATCTGTAGATTGTGATTCAGGCCACAGTTTCTACTTTTCATTTGGAGGGAGCAGAACAGCCTATGTCTCATCTCACTCCTACCCAAGCTACAATTCTGCCTTGCAGATGCATTCAGGAAAATATGTCTTGGCAAGAGATAACCCTGGAGGTGCAGCTTCCAGTGACCTGATGAATGCTGGGGTTGAAACAGTAGGGTCAAGAGAGTCATCAGAAAATAGGACATGGCCAGACTGCAACCCATGACTCCAGAGAGGCTAGCTAACAGGAAAAGACCCTAGGAGGGACACATGAATGATCCTGTGGTTCAGAAGTGGATGAGATCTACATGAGTGGACTGGGGGTGGGGGGGTGGCAGAGAGCAAGGAGTGGGGGGTGAGAACATAGGGAAATGGGAGGGTCAAGCTGGAACAGGGACAGAGTGGGAGGGCAGGGAGGAAGATACCATGATAGATGAAGACATCATGGGAATAGGAAGAGGCAGGGTGCTGGGGAGGCTCTCAGGAACCCACAAGGTTGACCCCACCTTGGTCTGCTGGCAGTGGTCCAGAGGGTGCCTCGACCGGTCTACGCTGGTGACCAGCCTAGCAAATAACCTAACTGTCATCATAGAGCCTTTGTCCAGTGACAGATGGAGGCAGATACAGAGATCCACGGCCAGGCACCAGGCTGAGCTCCTGGAATCCAACTGATGAGAGAGAGGAGAGATACTGCAGGCGAGGGAGGTCGAGATCATGATGGCAGGACGTGCAGAGATGACCAGCCACACTAGTGGAAGCCCATGAACTGTGGACTGGTGGCTGTGGAGCCCCCATGGGACTGGACTAGGCCCTCTGGATACGGAAGATGGTTGTTTGGCTCGAATTGTTTGGGGGGCACCCAGGCAGGGAGATCGGGATCTGTCCCTGGTCTATGGGTAGGCTTCTGGAATCTGGTGCCTGTGGTGTGACACCTTACACAGCCTTGGTGCAGTGGGAAGGAGCTTGGACCTGCCTAGGCTCAGTGTGCTGGGCTCTGCTGACTCCCCATGGGAGACCTTGATTTGGGGGATGTGGGGATGTGGGGTGACTTGGGAAAGAGGGCTGGGGGTGGGAGGAGGGAGGAGGGGGGGTCTGTGGATAGCATGTGGAGTGAGTAGAAAATTTCTTAATAAAGAAAAATGAAAAAAAAGGAAAATGGGGCATGATGAATACCTGTTATTCAAATCATTGTTAGTAAAGTGGGCCAGGATTACACGAAGTTCATTCCTATCATATGTCATTATCTTTAGCTGAAGGGTCAGTTTTCCTCTTTGTTTAGCTGCTGCTCCTGCTCATGAGGAAGAAGTGTGTGGATGATGCCTTCCCAGTAGTCCCTATAGGTAGATATATGTAGCAGGGTCCTTGCTGTTGTTCCCTTTGGGGGTGGGGGCCAAGTAGGCTCAGAGTCAAACCACACAGACTCCTGGAGAATGTCGAAACAACAAGCTCAGTTTATTCAGGGAGAGGCAAGCCTTATATACCCTCCACCCCACCCTTGGGGGAGGTCTGATGAATATGCATCTGCTGGTGTGACATGGCTGCCTCTCATTGGCCCAGATCATCTCCAGATCATGTTTCAGCTGCTGTTGCTAAGACCATCAGGCAGACCCAGGCTGGCTCTCACAAAGTATCTTTTTTTACTTGTTTGGGTTGTCTGGCCCTCAAGCCCGTTAGGGATGAGTCATCCCACATATCCACCCTTTTTATTATTTTATAGGACACGCTCAGTGGGAGCCAGGGTGCATTGACCTAACCTTGTTGACCCCACCTCAGGAGAGCTCAGCATAATGGACTGTGCCTGTCTTAGATTGGCTTGTCAAACAAGCTCTTATCCATCATTGACTACCAGCCCTGGAAGAGCTTCAATCCTGGAGAGCTGTCTGGGTGGTGGGCTTTAGGCAGTAGCCTTGTGTATCTCAGTGAGCCATACTTGCATTATCTCTCCAGGAGGACTTTGATCTAGGTATCTGAGAGCCAATAAAACCTGTAGGGTCGCCTTTGTGGCCGCCTTCTGTTGGTGAACCTGTTACAGAAGATATTTGAACAAGAGAAGGATTAGTCAAAAATTTCAATCTCAAGGACATGGATGGGACCCCAGTCATTTTTATCATGCCGATCGAAGTCCTTCTGGTGGTGTATAATCAACCTTGTAGGGGGTGAGGCAATTGCTTAATGTCTAGGGTCGCATGCCAGTGATGACATGACCTTTACTAATGCCATGGCAGCAGGGCAAATCATACATTACCCTCCTGAAGCTTCTTCTTTGTCCAAAGTCTCTTGGTCTGCTGCTGGATGCACTTCTCTGGAGGGTACCCATATCAGTGTGGTGGTATTCTGGGGAAAAATGCAAGCATATCCTCGCCCCCAGGTTAATAGGGGAGCAGGGGGTTGCCATTGAAGGGTGATGGGATCCCTCCAACGCACCAAGGGCAATGGTGTCTCCCGACACAGGTAAGCCCAATGTTTATAAGCAGGGCTTAATCCCTTGTCATCAAAGTTGAGAAAATTAATGTGAAAAAGAACTTCTGCCAACGCCAGGTTGGGATCTCTCTTGGCTTCAGAAGAGATTATTTTTTTCAAGAGTTCCTTAAGGGTTCTATTAGTTCTTTCCACAATGGCCTGTCCCTGTGGATTATATGGAATTCCTGTGGTATGGGACATTTTCCACGAGCTTATGAAATCATTAAACTGCTGTGATACATAAGCAGGGCCATTGTCAGTCTTAATGGCCCAAGGAACCCCCATGACTAGCATTGCTGACTTGAGTGCCTTAATAACATTAGCAGCCTTCTCTCCAGGCAAGGCCAGGGTATACACAAAGCCCGAGCAGGTATCCACAATTACGTGTACATATCTTAAACTGCCAAAAGGTACACAATGGGCAACATCCATTTGCCATATAGTGTTGGGCAATAAGCCACGGGAATTTACCCCTGCTCTTTGGAGGGACCCTAAAGGAGCAAGTGTTGCACAAGTAGCACAGGCTCTAGATAGATGTTTGCATTGAGAAACTGGCAGTTCTGGGAGCAATTTGTGCAGGCTTTGTGGTGATAAATGAAATTGCTGGTGTAGTGCTCTAGCTTGTTCTAATAAATCTACAGCTGCTGTTAAAATGATGGTATCAGTTATCCCATTCCCCTTGGCCAAGATTCCTGGTAGTCTGGAATGTGACCGAATATGTGATAAATACCAGGGCTTATTTCTTTGATTCAATACATCTTGTATTAAGAGCATTGTATTGGCTATTGGATTTAGATCATCTTTAACTCTTGAGAATGCCAACACTTTTGTTGCCTGCATAGCATACTGACTATCAGAAAAGATGTTAACAGGCTCATTTTGACACTCCACCAGGATTTTGAAAAGTGCCAATAATTCTCCCAGCTGTACAGAACCAGGATTTGGAATAATATATGTTTTGTCTTCTTCTCCCTTTCTCTGAATCAATATTCCATATTTATTCTTGTTGGCATCTGAGAAGGCTATGGTTGTGTGAGGAATGGGCTTAGACAATGGTACTGAGTGAATGGGTATCTTTATTGGGAGCATCGGAAGCTCTGCTGGTATTTGACTTTCTGGAAAACGGTTGTCAATTGTTCCAGTAAATCCAGTAACCATCTCTTAAAATGAAATGGAATCTGCCCAGAGGGCCTGTGTATTTTTTAAGGAAAATGGGAAAATTATTTTATCAGGTTCTCTTCTGTAAGTCCTTTGAGCTAGCATTTGTGCCTTTAGTCCCATTTTAAATGCCTGATCAAATCTAGAGGTAATTTTGTGTAAATCTGAGTGTGCCTGATGAATCCACATTAATGGACCAGCCTACCAGAGTGCCCCCAAGAATCCTCCAGGTGTCCACAGGATTATAGCTAACAAGGGTGACTCAGGCTTATGGCGCTGCAGGCTGGCAGTGGATAGTATAGCAAGAACCTTTTCTAGAACATTTTTCACTCCAGTAGTGAGCTTGACATTTTGTGAGGGGCCCTCTAAAAGCAAGAACAGTTCCCTCATTTCCTGTTCTGGAATAGGTAAGAAGGGTTTAAGCTAATTTATTGTCCCACATAATTGTTGTAATTCAGAAAGGGAGTATCTGTCTTTTATATCCAATTGGAAGGACAAAGGCCGAGCATCCTTAGCAATAACAAAGCCCAAGAATGAAAAGGGAGGTACTATTTGGATCTTATCTGGTGCCACAGTTAACTTCAAGGAAGCCAAGTCTTGTATTGTTGATTTAATAATTTGTTGTAAATAAGCTGAATTAGGGTGTGCCAATAGTAAATCATCCATATAATGTACTAACACAATATCCTTAGGGACATTAACTAGATCACTCTGTGGAGACTGCAGTGGCGGGGTAGCCACTCGAGGCATGGGGGAGCAGAGAGAGGGGCTGCTGATATAGGCTTAGATGCTGCTGAAATCATTTCCTCTCTCTTTCCATCCCTTTCCCTCACTTTACGCCTATTCTCATCCATTTCCTTGCCAGCAGAGGCAGAGGAAATATCAGCCATGGATGGAATGAAGGTGATAGATAAGTTGGTGTTATATTGTTCCTGGCAGTGTTTATTGTGGGCCTTAATGACCTCCTCAGCAGAGGAAGACTTTAAGCCAGAGATTATAGCCAACAAAATGGGCATAAAAAACAATTGGAGGGTTACTCCTGAGGCCACTTCCTTTTTTCTGGCCAGGAACAGAACTCTCATCCAAAGATCAGGTTCCCATATGTTCTCTGAAGAGATCCATGGAGCAAGCTCCACAGCCTCGACCCAAAACCTTTCTAGTTCTGATATTGTAGCCCAGAGCCCCTGGCTGGTTAGGAGGGACTTAAGGGCTCCAGTAGGGGCCTCTTTCTGGCGAGGGAAGAAATTTCCCATAGTGTTAGAAGGTAGGATAAACAACAATGACTAAGGCTCTGTTTTCTGAGGGTCCAGCCCTTATAAGGAAACACTAGGCAAGCCTGAACAAAAGTATATGCCACCCTACCATACAGACAAATTCACAAACAAGACAAACAGAAAGAAGAACGTGGGGGTTCCAGCATTTACCTGCTGAAAGGACCAAATTTACACAACATAGAGGGGCCTACTCACCGAAATATACCGCTCAAGGGGGCTTCTCAACCAGTGCCACACATGAGTAAAGGGAGACAAACAGACCCTGTTCAAGTACCAAATTTCCCGGGTTTTGACACCAGATGTAGCAAGGTCCTTGCTGTTGTTCCCTTTGGGGGTGGGTGCCAAGTTGGCGCAGAGTCAAACCACACAGACTCCGGGAGAATGTCCAAACAACAAGCTCTATTCAGGAAGAGGCAAGCTTTATATACCTTCCACCCCACCCTGGGGGGAGGTCTGATGAATATGCATCAGCTGGTGGGACATGGCTGTCTCTCATTGGCCCAGGTCATCTCCAGATCATGTTTCAGCTGCTGTTGCTAAGACCATCAGGCAGACCCAGGCTGGCTCTCATAAAGTATCTTTTTACTTGTTTGGGCGTCTGGCCCTCAAGCCCGTTAGGGATGAGTCCTCCCACAGATACACACAAGTGAATTTGTACAGCTTAATGGCATAGGGCCAAGAGAGGTCATGTGGAGTCCCAAGAGGCCGCCTGAGGAAAAGGAAATGCATGGAACCCATAAAGCCCTCGAGGATCAGAGCAACTATCTTTAAGCTGGGGCCCATACGCCATGTGTCTGTCTCCAATCACCAATACTAAATATATGTTTCAGCCCCTACTGCAAGCCCCACTGGCCCTGGAAGGCATAAGCAAGCCCAGCCAAGTTGGTTTGGAATTGTCAGCTCATATCTGATGTGATGCAAGTCAGTCCTGGAGTCTCTAGTGCTTTGCACCTCCCAGCCCTGATAACTTGTGTCCAGGACTAAAAGCATCTGAATGTTTCAGACCTGGGTGCATGGATGGGAAGTTTCTCTCTCTGGGATTTACATCAGATATCCACGAAACCTACAGAAATCCACTGAGAATGAAGTGCAGCAACATCCTACCCTGATACCTCATTGGTATTTCTGTGTCTCCTATTGGCATTCTTTGCCACTCAGAATGCACTGAAGGAGGTCCCAGCACAGCAGCTGCAGCCTTGACCATTCCTGTCTCTCTGCCAAACTAACCATCAGAAATCCTCCACTTTGGATTTGCTCTTTAGGAACCAAGAGAAGCAGCAAAGACTCATTGCTTCAGATGGTTACAACTACCAAATCCCATTTCTAACAGGTCCAATTCCAGGCTCATCTCCTCAGAAAGCCAGGGATTTCTATGCCAATCAGTGTGCTCAGTTTTGCCAACATGTCGATTGGTGATAAGCACTTAATGAATGCCTCAAGGGCAGTTGGCATTGCCACAACACTGGTGATTTCACAGAAGATGCCAAGGGCTTTCCAGGATACAATAGAATTTCCAGAAAAGGGACTGTTAGGGTCACTGCCAACAGCCATTACCTACCTGATAACAAGCTCTTCACCAATTCACCAAAAGCCAAGCTGCCCTTTCCAGGAGCTTTCCCTGAGACACAAGGGAAGGCCCTCAGCACTCCCTCCTTGCAATCCAGAGATATCTGATTCATTAGAATCTAGTTCCTGTTTTTCACGCCTTATATACCTTTCTGCTTCCTGCAATCACTTCCTGGGATTAAAGGCATGTATCACCATGCCTGGCTCTGTTCCCAGTATGGCTTTGAACTCACAGAGATCTGGATGATCCAGGATCTCTGCCTCCTGGATGCTAGGATTAAAGGCATGTGCTACCACTGCCTGACCTCTACATTTAATATAGTGTCTGGCTTTTCCCTCTGATCCCCAGGCAAGCTTTATTTGTTAGAGCACAAATAAAATATCACCACAAACAAGCACATCAGAGAAGATCCATGGGGCTGTTACAATGTATAGGGTGGTGGGGGATTGTGTAGGTCCTGTCAGAAGAATAAGTCACGTAGGTAATGATGAAAAGTTTGCCAAAACCTTCAGCAAATACACTCCAGCCATCATGATGTTAGCAAAGGTGTTATCAACTACTGATAGGTACAACTGAAACTACCTAAGGATTGGGCATCCCCAGGTGAGCCCTCAGACACCAAGGTGATGGGCCCCCAACAGAGCAGCTGCAGCCTTGACCATCTCTGGCTCTCTGCCAAACTGACCATGAAAAATCCTTCACTCTGGGTCTGCTCTTGAAGAACTCAGAGAACAAGGATAGGCCCATTGCTTCTTAGAAGCTCTCACCTCCTTAGCCCTACCCTTGAAAGGATCAGCTGAATTCTTCCTCCTTCAGGAAGCTCCCCATTCCTCACCCAGGATTCACTGTGCTTTCCCCAGAATCATTTATTTCTTGATGTGTGACACAGAGACCAAAGGCCATCTTCCTTCTGCCTCCCTCTGGTCTCCCTGTGCTCGCCATCCTGTCTCCCAAGAAGCTTGTTCTGTCTAGTCAGCATGGCTCTAGGTGAACACGAGGCACTGCATGAATGCCCATTCACATCACAGTGAATGCCAGGGCTCTCCAGGATACAGTAGAATGTGCATGTGCTGATGTCACATCGTATAGCTATTACATCCCTGCTACATACTCCACTGCAAAGTGACTTGAAACCAAGGTGCCATTTCCAGGAGCCTTTGAGGTCACAATGGAAGCCTTTAGGTATATTCTTCTTCCAAAGCCAGAAATCTAGCCCTCTGCTTTATTAGAAACTTTAAGTGAAGTTGAAAACTCACTTTGCATGCACTGTCCAGGGTTGGCTTTTCCCCTCCTTAGAATCCATAATCAGTAAGATGAGAAATAAAGGATGCTTAGAAATGAGGTCAGGACAATGGGGAGTAGTAGGGATGAGACCTCTGAAATGAACAATCACCCAGGGAATATCTTCAAACTTTAAGAGATTGGTGGGTTCAAAAAAAAGTCACATAGTTATGAAATTCCCCCAGAGTGTCAGTAGAACTCACTCAAGGTATGAGGTTGTTAGTGAAGATGTGATTAGCTCTGGACACATCTGGCTGGAGCCACTGAGCCCAGGTGAGCTCTCAGATATTGAAAGCAAACAATATGGAAAGAGCATGATGACCCAAACCTTGAATTAATAGACTGAGGAAAAAGTAGTGGCAAGTCAGAGTTCAGTGTTGGCTATGGAGAAGCATCATGAGTGAAACATAAACACACACACACACACACACACACACACACACACACACACACACACA
>CABHPR010122066.1:5000-29393 GCA_902168415.1 Peromyscus melanophrys | reverse complement strand
CACACACACACACACACACACACACACACACACACACACACACACACTCACGGGAGGGGAATTAAAATAAAATTTAAAAGTTAAGTCTAGACTTATGAAATTAAATTGTTTTCTAGGAAAAAAAAACATTTAGCGTGACGTATTTGCTCTAATCAGCATATGGAGCATTAAGCTGGCTTTTAGGAAAGATGCATTGTTACTGGAAATAACTCAGTAAATCACATTCTTAATACTATGAGAGGAACATTAGGCAGGTGCTGTTCACACTGAAATTCGTTTCTTACCACAAACCTAAACATAGTTCACCTGTGCTAAATTGAAACCAAGAAGAGATAACCGTTATTTTTTTAAACCCCAAAATTGATATCTGCTCTCCCTTTAAAATTTTTAAGAACATTATTATTATTGGGTTTGGCTGTTTTGCACATATGTACCTGGTACCCATGTACATATGGACATAAAGAGGGTGTTGGATCTCCCTGAAACTATAGGTATAGACAGTTGTGAGCTACTGTGTATGTGCTGAGAATAGAAACCAGGTCCTCTGGAAGAGCAGTCAGTGCACTGACCACTGAGCCATCTCTCCGGATATGTATAAACTGTGATTACTTCCTAAAAGTGAAAGAAGTGAATTAAATTTCTGAATGCAAGTTAAAGTTTGTAGCTATGTATAAATCTAGAAGATGATCTGAGGTTCTGTCACCATACTTATTGAGAATCTGGGCTAATGCACTTTGAATCTCACAAGGAGACACATTTGATGGATCTTGAAACAGCGGCTCACTTCTGTAGCATGAGTCTTAGAGAGTCTTATTAATAAAATCAAACCCGAGCCGGGTATTGGGGCGAACACTGGAAGGTCAGAGAGACAGAATAAGCCACAGCTATCTCACCTCGCTGGATCCTCAGCTGGTCTTGTTTCCTCAGACTGGATGCCCCGAGCCATCATCCAGAATGGGCCTCGGCTGAACTGCTGCTAGAAGCCTGAAAGCTTAACCAGCCACATGCTTTTCTCCAGGCCAAAGGCTTCTCCAGGCCAAAGACCTCTCCAGGGCAAATGCCTCTCCAGAGCAAATGCCTCTAGTTTCTGGTCCTCACGCTTTATATACCTTTCTGCTTTCTACCACCACTCCCTGGGATTAAAGGTGTGGCTTTCTGGGATTAAAGGTGTGTATCACCGTGCCTGGCCGTTTCCAATGTGGCCTTGAACTCACAGAGATCCAGAGGGATTTCTGTCTCTGGAATGCTAGGATTAAAGGCGTATGCTACCACTGCCTAACCTCTATGTTTAATATTGTGGCTGTCCTGTTCTCTGACCCCAGATAAGTTTATTAGCATACACAATATTTTGGGGAACACAATACCCCCACACACTTCCACACACAAAAATTGTAATATATAATGTTCACAAAGTAGTGCTAGCCAAAGAGCTCTGTAATCATGACTGTCATCTTGAATCCCAGGGACCTTTTCCTGTGGTTTCCTGTTCTCCCAGTAGCTGGCTTACCTCTTATGGCTGCCATCTTGTGAAGGCTGAGTTGACATTCCTAATCATTTGCCATTACCTCCTTCTAAAGTAGATGCAGTTTACTTTGATTTCAAGGAAAGGTTGCTTCATCATGACCCTACAGTTTGTTGATCACGTAAATAAACTTGTCAGAGGTCATTATTAAACAAAGCCCATTTTTGGAGAAGGTTGATTGTTCATTTGACTGAACATGTTAAATGTTCTGTGCTTTTGATCAACAGTGGACATCTGCAGAGACCTGCCACAGTTAACTCTTGAGAAAATTTAAAATAACTCTAAAAGTTCATTTTAGATATTTATCTACTAGTACTAATCAGAATCCTTGGTTTTTACCACTCAGGTGTAGTGTGGGGTTTTATTTTATATATTTTTGTTTCTTTTTCTTTTATTTACTTGCTGTTTGTTTATTGAGCCAATGTCTCCTGTTTCCTAAATTGCTCTTAAAGTTGTTTTGTAGCTATAGATGAACTTAAATTCTCATCCTCTCGCTCACATGTCTCTAGTGCTGGGTCACAGGCTTCTGCCATCATGCCCAGTTAACAAAGTGCTGTAAATCAAACCCAAGGCTTTGTGCTGCCAGACAAGATCTCTACTAAGCTACCTACGTATCCTTGATGGTTTCTTTTTTGAGAAACAGTCTCACTCTGGACCCCAGTCTAGCCTGTAACTGTATAGCTGTATAGCACAGCTGGCTCCCAACTCAGCTCCCCTTCTGCCTCAGCCTCTGCAGGTCCTGAATGCTGGGATGATGTGTGTGAGCCACTCCACCAGGCTTAATATCTCCTAACTTTAACCGCTTTGCTACTCATTACACATTCTCCTACCACAGATGTTCTTGTCACCATGAGCCCCAATGGCAGAACAGTCATATGTCCCTGTTAGGACCGATTCATGTGATGTTTATCTTCTGCAAATATCAACTTACAAAAAAATAAGTCATACAAATTCTCATCAATTCCTCAGATAGCTCACCCACTAGGCAAGGTTAGACCTAATCTCTGGTTTCAGAGGTATGTTGAGAAGCAGAATGGTGAACAGCCTAGACTTGAAATCTGCCTCACTCCAATACAATATAGCTGCGCACTCCTTTGTGAGTTACTGCACCGCTGTGGGCCTCCATGGACTTCCTGGCAAGTTGGGGTGCTGTTACTCTACCCCACGGGCCTCCATGTACTTCCTGACATGTTGGGAACGCTGTTATTCCACCCCTGTGAGCCTCCATGTTCTTCCTGGCAAGTCAGGATGCTGTTACACAACCCCTGTGGGCCTCCATGTGCTTCTTGGCAAGTAGAGGTGCTATTATTCTATCTCTATGGGCCTCCATGGACTTGCTGGCATGTCAAGGTGCTGTTATTCCACCCCTGTGAGCCTGCATGTTCTTCCTGGCAAGTCGGGGTGCTGTAACTCAACCCCTGTGGGCCTCCATGTACTTCATGGCAAGTCGGGGTGCTGTGCCCTTTCATGGGTTTGTTGGGGAATCACCCTGGGAAGAAGCTCAGCATAGCAACTGCCAGTTCACTGGCGGCTTCTGTTGCTGTGAAGGAAGAATTTCCCTGAGTTATGAAGATAAGGTAGTGGGAAAATTAAACATAAAAAGAACATTAAAGAAACAGATTAAGATGAGGTTTAAGGGTGATTAATAATCACGAATATGAAAAGCTGCTACTGTAATAAGATCTTTTGCCGGCTTTTCATTTACAAAGAAGATGGATGAAGAAATAGCTAAATATCATGTGCACTTGAGGCCACATTAAAAAAAAAAAAAAAAAAAAAAAAAAAAAAAAAAAACAAGATTTCCTAACAGTAGAGATTATTATTAGGGCCAATTTGACTCTTTAGGGGAATTAGTGAAAATTGGATTTCCTCTGTAGCTGAAGTGACAGCTTTGTTGGATATCTTCTTTGCCCCCACTTGCCCCATTTCAGCGTGTAAAAGGCCATGGCCTTGTAAAGCACTCTAGTTAATGTTCCCCGGGGCAGAATTATAAATTTCAGGTTGTTTAGGTTTCCATAACAGTGTTGATTTTTCTGTCATTTTCTTGAATGGCAAGGATGTAAGGATGCCAGTATCTTTGTATTGAGTCTTTTATTTTTCACAGTGTTCTCTAAACATTTTGATGGTGTCCTTTAAAGCAGTTAAGTGTGAACCTTCAACTTATCTATATTTATTAATCTTAGGGGGTGGGCTGGAGAGATGGCTCAGTGGTTAAGGATGCTTGCTGTTCTTGCAGAAGACCCAGATTTTAGTTCCCAGCATCCATACTTTATGGCTCAGCACTGCCTGTGACTCCAAGTCCAGAGGTACTGTGACCTGCTTCTAGCCTCCATGGCCACTGCACCCAGGGGCACCGGTCTGTACACAGACATGTACATGTAATTAAAACAAGCAAAATAAGTCTTAAAAACTGATACATTGTAAATTCTCCATTGCAAAAAATTTAAAATGATGAGAGTGATATTAAAATAAGAGAAAAAATAGAAATTGAAATGCAAACATTTTAAGAGACCCCTGGGAATTTTGTGCCACCATTTTTGAGATCACTCTATATTAGTAGCTTTTACTGCTTGATTGGATGTTTCTTGATAATGACATTTTGTGATGGGAGCAGGTAAGCATGAGTGCTTGGTAAAGGAGTTATACGGGAAAGCTGGGACAGTTGTTTGAAAATGAGAGGCTTGCGAATTATGAGCTAGTAGGTCTCGCTGTGGTCCTTTAACAGTAAAACCAAGCCTTTCTTTCAGGAGTGCTGTGTAAGTCTGTTGCTGTACCACAGCCACTGGTGATGTTTGTGTGAGGCAGGCTTCCTCTCCCTCCCCTGCAAGCCCCCCTTCAGGACACAGTGAGATGTGAGACAGATAAATGCTAAAAGAACCCTGTGTACCAAAGCAATGTTTATTGCATGTAATACATATCATTGTTTGTCTCCCGTAGTGAAAAATACTTGTGTCGTGCTGTTAAAATGCACTCCTGACAGACCAGTGCTGGCGATTATAGGGCCCATTGCTTTGAAAAAAAATGAAACCCTGACAGAAATACAATTTAAGAAAATTTGACACCAAGGGTAGTCAACCATGTAGGCTACGATCAAGGGGCCAAAGCTCAAGGCCAGGGGTTTATTTTAAAAAGAGCCACAGTTTATTTGCTTGTAGTAGGCAAAGTTGAAAGAAAAAAATCGAATTGAGTTTCTTGCTCTCTAGTCTGTAGAAAATTAATGGAAGCAACAGTTCAATAAGATTTTATTGCAGAAATGTTTAAGTGAAACATTTCGGAATGCTTGGGAATTTTTAAACAGTTACCTACCACTTAGAAAGCTATAACACTGTCTTGCGTAACAAATTGTTAGCATTGGATCCTGGGCACACCCTGTGATTTTCGTAAAGTGGGTAGTCAGAGCTGGTTAAGTGGAATCACTTTGCTCATTGTGTTGTGTGTGTGTGTGTGTGTGTGTGTGTGTGTGTGTGTAATTTATAAATACCTTTGAGATTGACAGCCCTGCAGTACGCACAGTTACTATAATTCAAAATGTAAGCTACTGTCCAAGTAGCCTCGTGGGAACAGAAGGACAGTTGAATGCAGTGGATAGAAAAGAAGGAAGTCACCAAAGATGCAATGCAAGGAGCTATGTTGGCTATTTGGAGGAGTACAGAGTGTTCTAATGCACAAACTGCTGCCGGATGATGCTACAGCATCAGCATACCTTCTTAAGCCACCACACAATTCTATTATTAGAGGGAGAGCATGAATTTAGATGAGATACATTATCTAATTTTACCACTTTACAAACAAATCTGCCACCCAGTAATATTTGAAACCAGCTGTGTCTGGATTATGTGTTCTCTGTGAGAAAGGTGACATAAGTAGGTGATAGCAAGAGCCACAGGGGGCTCTCAGCTCAGGCACCAGGGCAGTGGAGAACATCATCCACTACTGTGTATGTGTAGTCGGGGAGGGGCATCAGGAGATATGTGTTCTGGATTCCCTACCCTGTGGGCAGAGTCATGTTGACAGCCATCAACAGGGCTTTGGAGATGATTGTTCCTACCTAAAATATAACATCTAGAGATGTGTAGATATTCCTCCAAATTTAGTGGGTCTGACTGTGACAACGCCACCCTCAGATCTTTTATCTGTGCTATAGAAAGTTGTGTGTGCTCTGTGTGTGCTCCCGTGCACGTGTGTGTACATAAGCGCGTGCTGGCCAGAGGATTTTGTTGGATGTCCTCTTCGATCGCTCTTGGATATTTTATTTTCTGAGCTAAGATCTGTCTCCGTCTCTGTCTCTCTCTTTCTCTCCCTCTCTCTCTGAACTGGAAACTCAATAACTGGATACAGCAGGTAGTCAGCAAGCCCCTGAAATTCTCCAATCCTTGCCTCCCAGTGCTAGGATTTCAGGCTGTATCAGGCTCAGTTTTTTTTTTTTTTTTTTTTTTTTTTTTTTTTTTTTTTTTTTTTTTTACATGGGTGCTGGGGATCCAAATTGAGGTCCTCTTGTTCAGTGTACCCACCGAGCCATCTCCTCAGTCCCGGGTAATGTGTAATTTTGAATTTTGTTTAAATATAGTGCCATAGTGCCAGAAGGTTTCCACTCAGCCATGGGTTAGAGCACACAAAGTGGCCCTGGCTAAGGAAAGCTCACCATGGCCCAACCATGGCCCAACCTCCTTCCTGTTTCTGGGCTGAGGCTCCTCATTCACACATGTGCTTTACCTGTGACTCTTCAGTCCATATGCAACCTTTGTCCCATGACGGCGTCTTGGCACTGTATTCTTCAAGCACTGCCTTTCCACTCTCGATTTTACACTCAACTGAAAGAAATAGCATTTATGGCAGGTTATCTGAAAACTTCAGTATTAAACTATTCCTCCTGATAATTTTAAGTATCCTAAGTTTAGAGTGTTCTAGGGAGCTATGTTTTTTACCTTGATCTTTGTTGTTTGGGTTTTCCAGGGTTTTTCCACAGAATTATTTATCAGGGTTTTGCCACTAGTTTATGTTATGGAATATTTTAACAAATAGCTGCAAAATTCCAATGTCTAAGGATTGCTATTGTGGTCATTCAAAAAAAATATTGATATCTCAGTGTGTGAGTATGTGTATAGTCCATGTATATGTATATGCACTCGGGTGTCTGGAGGCCAGAGGAATGTATCAAGTGTCTCCTTCACTCTTTGTATCCTGCGGCTGACCAACAGGAGGGGATTCTGGTTCCCTCCTGTTTCCACCTCCTCATCACTGAGATTACAGACACACATCACCATGCTGCTATGAGACTTTGTGTAGTGCTGAAGACCTGAACCCAGGTCCACATGATTGCACATCAAACACTAAATCAACCTACTCATTGCTCCAGGCCTGCTGTAAATATTGTTTGTCATATCATACAGCATACTACAAAATCAATGGTGACAGTTCCCCCAGATCTGAGTATCAGATAAGTTCCTGGGCCTGTCAATGATTACATAATACTTTGTATTGGGCACTGTGACTTAAAAATGTGTTTGTACTTCTCTCTTTTCTTTGTCTTCCAGATCAAATTACTTTCCATCAACAATTCAGAAGTGACAGTATTTTTGATCTTCAGAGTTTTGTTTTCTCTTAACCTGTGTGTGTGTGTTTGTGTGTGTGTTTGTGTATGTGTGCGTGTGTGTGTGTGCGTGTGTGTGTGTGTGTGTGTGTGTGTGTGGTTATTATATATATGTATAAATATGGTTATTTTATATATATAGATTATTATACATATATGTCTACTATATATATATATGTATGTATATATATATTCCAAATTGTGATAGATAGAGGTTATATTTTTGGAGGTTTATTTCTAAGATCATTCAAATGAATTCATTTAAATACTGGGATGAGTAAACTAAAAAGGAAAGAAGTAGAGGTTAGAGCATAGGGCATGGTGGAAGTGCAGATGGCTGAGTGAGAGGAATTTAAGGGCAGGAAGGATGTGATAAAAAGGAATTCCCCAAATGCTACACTTAAAACAAAATACAGGTGAAAGCAAAGGGTATTTGGAACCATAGTGGGAACATTTGAACTCACCCTGCATAGTATAAAGACCAGAGCACATGCAACTTTTTGAGTTTGTTAATGTTTATAGACACATGGTTAATTTATCATGAAGTTAATCCATCCTAAAAAGCAAACATATACATGTGATACTGATATCTTAAAGCAGCAATCAGTAACTTGCTTTCTATAATGATTCTTTGATGTAAATTAAAATGAATTATTTAACTCACAGAGGGCTGAACCAGGGATTGCATACAAATGTCTTCAGGTACATGAGTGTAGCCTGGAACATAAAATATATAGTAAATCAGGGCTCATATCCCTCCTTCGAGGGGAAGCCACGACTCAATTCCAGCAGGCTTTGTTTACTGTGGGCCTAGTATCGCTCACATCTGGATAAACTCTATTTTTTCTAGACCTATAAGGGAAAACTCTTAAAATTAAGATGTGAAGATGATTGTGCATGAACAGCTTGCAGGTAACCTCTTGGCTAGACTCACTATTCTAGTTCCAGTAACAGTCTATACATTTAAAAACTTGTACAATGTACTGGTGTTTGAAAATTCTTGTATCATTCCGAATTTTGAAAAGGGGATCACTACCCCTCATTAACATATACCATTGGTACTTTTGTTTCAACATGTTCTCACAACTTATTGTAACAGGAGTTCTGGCTCTGCTTGTGAGATCCAGGCAGCTCCTTCCATGGCACAAGGTTCCTTGCCTCTTCCCAAGCTTGTGGTATATAGCACAGTTTCCCTAGAATTAAGAGGGATATTTTCAGGGATCCTCACTAGGCCATATGTCAGACTCGTAAAGTCATCCACATCTTACCAGACCTCTCCATCCTAAAATCACCAGTCACTGCATATTCCAGATTGTTTTCCCGTTGCTGTGGCAAAAAAGTAACCTGAGGAGGAAAGGGTTTATTTCAGCTAATGGCTCACTGTCTTTCATGATGGGAAGTCAGGCAGGAGCTCGGACAGGAACCTGGAAGCAGGAAACAAAACAGAGACCATGAAGGAATGCAGCTTACAGCTTGCTCTCTATGCTTCACTCTTTTTGCTTTTTTATGTAACCCAGGGCCAAGTGCCTAGGGGTGGCACTGCCCATCGTAGGTTAGATCCTCATATATCAATCACTAATCAAGAATATCCTTCACAGATTGACCTACATTTCTCAGTTGATGTTCCCAGATGGCCCTAGCTTGTGTCAAGTTGAAGAAAACTTAGCCAGTAAAAGGCATGTCCAAAGCTTGGCATTATGTCACTTTGTGACTCCTGTACTTGGCACTTGGGAGGGTCAGGTGGATGATCTTGAGTTGAGGCCAACTTGTGCTACTTAGCAATACCTGTATAAATAAAGGAAAAAGTAAAAGAATCTGATAAAGAAAAGAGGGAGAGTGGAGGGGAAAAGGAGAAAGAAAGGAGAGGAGAGAGGGGGGAAGGGGGAAGAGAGAGGATGCCATCACCCCTCTGCCAATCAATGTGAACTCTAACCGTGTTTGGTTTTAATTCCCTTCTTCTATCTGTATGTCAGTCTACTGGTACCTACACAATTTCCCAGTAAGTGTTGTGGGAACTTCAGTGTCCTTGTCAGGGACCTTCTCACATCCACAATCTTTGGTAAGAATCTTAAAAAAATCAAAACATCACCTTAATTGAGGTTCAACCATTGCTTCAACTGTAACTTGCTTTTAATTTTAAAGATTCAGTTTTCCTTCCAGCTGTCAGCATAGCTGTTTTATATCCCATATTTTAGGAACCCAAGAGGAACCCAGATAAAGACAAAAAGATGCTTCCTGCAACAAAACTCATCCACTCTCATATGCCTCATTTTTTACACTTTCTCACATTGTATTTTCCTTCCTCTCTTGATTCTGGGAGATGTTCTTCAATACAGTCCACACAAATGAAACCAAGTTTCTCTCTGCTGTACTGAATATGAGCTCTTCATCTCAGGATCACATACAGTGTCTTGTCCTTGCACAGAATATGTCATCCCAGGAACACAGATACTCTCCATTAACATCCCATCCTACTTGCCTTGTAGCTGATCCTTGACTTCAAACTTCAACTCCCTGCTATGTATTTTCTTTCTCCAATTTCATCAACTATTTCCATCTCCTGGCTTTCCCTGACCAATGGGAACCCACCAATTGACCATGCTGGTCGTAGCCTTCCAACATCATTTCTTGAATCTTGTCTGTCTTCCAAAAAGAGCTTACCAAGGATGCAGTCTGGGAAGTGGGCATGGATATAGTAATGCCTTTGCTTTTAACCTAAGTACTGCTAAAGTCAACCTAAGAATCTATACACTGACACGTACTAATTTATTTGTCTCAGGTTTTATATACATCTTCTTCCTGCCACCATTCACATTTCATCTCTTTTGTTGTATCTACAACTATTTTTATCACATTCATCCAGATGATGAACAATGTAAATTCCATTCAAACCCAGTTTTATATCCTCAGCTTCATTTCACCCTACATTGTGAGTCTTTGCTTGATAAGGTATCTTTTTAATTTTTTTCTGTATTTCTTTACGTATTCATGCCTAAGAATTCTATCCTCAATTCATGAATAGAGACAATACTTTTCCATTCTAAAATTTTGGTTTTTTTCATTCTTTCAAATATGTGCTGATATTACCAAATTCATTTATTGACCAGGATCGTTTTATTTGAAGATTTTTTTTTGTTATTTTATGTATATAAGCAGTTGCCTTCGTGCACATATGCATACCACATGCATGCTTGGTGCCCACAGAGGTCAACACACCCAGAAGTAGAGTAATGGATGGTTGTGAACTGCCATGTGGATGCTGGGAATCAAACCTTGGTCCTCTTTAAGACCAGCAAATGCTCTTGACCACTGAGCCAACTCTCCAGTCCCAGGATTCTTTTCTTAAAAAGAATCCTCCCCTTTTGTCATCTGCACTTCCTCAACCTCATTTCCTCCCCACCTCTGTGTGGCTTGTGTGCCACCCCATCCATGTTGCTGATATTGAACTACCTAATATCTAATTACTGAAGCTAAATATAATTTTCTTAAGAAACATTTCATGGTCATTTCATCTTCTTATAGTGTTGACTTTTCCTTTGTAAAAGCTTTCTACTCTCTTAGATTCTACGATCCTACTCAATTTTGATGTATTCCAGGTGGTTTGTCCCCATAAAATATTTAAAGGAGAGAATGACTGTATCATGGGAACCCTGCTATTATTGAAATATGATTTTTTTCTCCTGACAGTATTATATAGCTATGGCTGTTGCTACTTTGACTTAATTACACAATCACTAGGCACACACAACTACTCCAAGTTTCTCCTAATATTTTGATGTCTTTTAAACATCTACCTGGCCCATTACTCTCCTCCACTGTTAAGCATTGAACATTTCATACCTCTCTTGGCATCTGCAATTGAATACTGAAGAAATACCTCAGATTTAAAACTCAACTCATGAAAAACTCTCACGTAATGATGGACAATTGATCTTTACATATATTCCTTGAATAACTAACATGACTTTCATGGTCAGACAACATGAGCATAGGCCAACTTGCCATAGGTCTGTACCACAAATACAACTACATTTGACAAACTAGAGGAGAAGATAGCAAACTAATCTGCAATGTGCATTGCACATGGTCAAAAATGTGTATTTCTTTCAATAATAGATGTTGAACCAGCAAAACAAAAAAAGTTATCAATTATCAATTATAGATGGTCAATGCTATGTTTTCTGTTGTCAAATTCAATAAGTTTATTTTTATTATAAGAGAAATGCGTCTGCAGTGTACAAATTTAAAGCTATGAAGGGACTAAAGTGCAGAACAAGAGCCCTGCAAGAGACTACTGATGTTTAATTTCCTAGCACTCCGAATCCTTTTAGCCATAAATATTTATCCAACTGTCTATATACGGTAGTATCTTTTCCTACTGTTTATCACTTAATCTATTATCTGACCTATATTTAGATTTCTTCATTTGCCCCCCCACCCCCCTCCCCCCACAAAGTTCTCCAAATCTAGTGTCTCAAATCAGGATCTCAAGATCGCATTTCATATTACATTATTATGTTCATGTCTCCTAATCTTGACCATTTCTGATTCTGATGGCATTCTTATTAAAGAGATGATGGGATTTGTGGTATAGAATGTTCTACCTTCTATGAGATGGGGTCATCCTTGTGGGATCAATGATCTTGTTCTCTTACCCCTAAAACTCCCATGAAAATAGAATTTGCACAAAATACCAGTAACATTCAAGTGTGTTTTCTTTTTCTACAATGCATGATCAACACTTTATTCCTCATATTACATCCTGTCAGAAAACATGTAATGTATGCTATGTTATCACTCTACCTCATGATGGAGGACAGGCCTGTCCTGCTTTTCTCAGCTAACCTTTTCTCATTGTGACCAGACACTCTACTGGGCCTTGTCATTTGCAGAACAATGCCTGGCTCTCCATTAAGTTTTGTTTGTTTATTTGTTTGTTTGCTTGTTTGTAGTGTGTGTGTGTGTGTGTGTGTGTGTGTGTGTGTGTGTGTGTGTGTGCTTGTGTGCACATGCACACACACTTACATGAATGGATGGGCACCATCTACATGAGGGTGCCTATAGAGGCCAGAAGAGGGCATCAGACACCTGAACTTGCAATTTTAGGCTGTCATGAGCCACTTGATATGGGTGCTAGGGACTGAATCCAGGTCCTCCTTAAGAGGTCCTCCATTCGATTGCTAGGCCACCTCTCCAGCCACAGACCATTCATTTTTGAGGCTGAAATAGTTGATAATTGTTATCTAACATCAAAAATTTTATCCTATTATTCTGTCGTACCTGCGATTATTAGCTGATATTTTCCTGTAAAGTATGCCTTTTCAGTCAGCAACTGAAAATTTTCGGTTGCCCTGAAATACAGTTCCTGCTGGGAAAGCAAGAAAATAATTTGCTGGCTTCATACTGAGTGCCTTGTAAGGCAGGTGAAGTGGAGAGTAGAAAAGGAAGCAGCCTTGGCCTCTTCCTGCTGAGCTCCTTGTAAACCAGAGATCCCAGGGAGGTATTTCTTTACTTAGAGTCTGATCACTCGGGTATTGCTTGATGGCTGAGGTTAGTCAAAAATCATAAAAGGAAAGTGAGTTTCTTTTACTTCTTTTTAAAATTCAAATTCTTAAGCCACAATAAGAAGCAAGATGTCCACTTTCTCATATGTTTTGTGTCACCATGTAAAGCTACTGGTGTACCATCTCTGAACTGTCAGCCAGGTGTTTAGTTCCAGTGTCAGGACACTCGATGCTCACAGTGGCCTCACCCACATCAGATTTTAACTGTTTGGAGGCTCACCAAACAGCCTTCTATAAAGTACATCCATAATTTTTTCAGGTAATAGTTTTCTGAATAAATAGAGAAATTTAGGCAATTCTTTGTTCTTGTTTTCTTAAATTTCAAAATTACTTCATGGGATGGTTGTCCCAAATACCTAAATAATGTGTCTAAGGGAAGATATATAATTAATTGCTATAAAACATTTTGTTCTCTTTCTGAAATATCCCTATGGAAAGTTGTGACCTACATATCAATGCCTTTAAAGAAATACTGAGGCCCCAGAGGGCATCTGGGTTGGAAAAAGTCGCCAATATGCAATGATATAATCTGTCAAAAGTACATATCAGGCCATAACAATTTAATTAATAAAGAAATTGTCTCTTTTTACTTCTTTTTTGTTTGTTTTTTAATGTAGATATTATTTGTTTATCTATTACTTGTTTACATTTTTTATTTTATATATATGGATGTTTTGCCTATGTGTATGTATGTGAACCATGTGCATGCAGTACACATAGGGACCAGAAGAGGGCATCATATCCTACTGGAGTTACAGAGGTTATGTGCTGTCTTGTGGCTTCTAAAATCAAACTCTGGTCCCTTGGAAGAGCAACAAGTGCTAAAGGTCTTGCTATCTACTCTTATTCAAATATATAACAACAAACATTTTCCCCTTGAACATATCCCTTTGGTAAACTAAACATGGATCTCACTATAATACTTCAAAGTTCAGAAACTAACGTCAGACCCAAGCATGGATCAGACTGACATGGTCTACACCATAGAGAACATAACTACCTCCTCCTTTCCAAACTTTTCTACACCTTTCACCTGGTTCATCTTTCTCTTCCCTCTCCCGCTTAGGGTTAAAGAGATAGGTAGTTACTTTTATCTTATATTCTAAAATGAACTAAGTGAAAAATAAATAAAAATAAAAGTCTCTAACCTGAGTCATTTCTACAACATTTGAAAATTAAGAAATCTCCCAAATGAACTTTCAGCATTACTCCAGGTGATTATTCCATATGTTTAAAGTTTAATTAAAGTACAAGGATTAAAAAGAAAGCATGGTTTCTGTTTCCTGGAAGACATCTGACAGATTATGTGGTTGGTGTAATTGATAAGTAGAGAATACACATTAGATAAGGAAGTGTTTTAAACAAGGTGTAAACTTTACAATGAAGTAAAATGGGTTGGACAAATTAGGTATAGAGTTGTCAGAATATAGAGTGCCTATTTGAGTCCCAATTTCACATACATAGGACAATTTTTGTTTTTAGTATAAGTACATCATGTACAATATTTGGACATCGTAATTAAGGTACCCAAAATTACTGGTTTGTTTAGAAGAAAATCATAGGAATTATGACACTGCTCCAAGAAGCCATTGTGGGCTGTCTAATTAGTATTATGTGGACACTATTGGGCCAATGTGAGGTATCCAACAGGTGAGTGAAACAAGGAAATCCACACTTCAAGGAAAACTCCTCTTCTAGTGGCATGAGAAGAAAGTGTATCATTTTTTTCTTTCTGTCCATCACTGCAGCACTAGCCTAAAAACATTTTGCAGACAGGGAAATGCTGTATTCGTGTTCCTATGCTGTATATACTATTCCTATACTACACTGAACACCAAGGAACTTAATATTGTTTGGAGAAAGGGAAAGCTGATTCACTTGAAATGTTTAGGAACATCTAAATGGATGCAATGAAGCAACTTTGTAGTAGAAAATGACAAAAAATAACTGCTGGCTGGTTAAAGGAATGTGGTTTTAATAACTGAGGTTACCCAGAGGGGCTTATGGAAGTATTCAGAGGTCCTGGAATCTGGAAAGAACATTGAGGAGATGGGTCCTGTGAGCAAAACCTTCTTCCTCACAATATAAAGGATAGAGATATGCCTTTCCAGCTGCGTGTATGAGGTAGAAATACAATGGAACTCTTCCAAGTGGTTTGGTGTAATGGGGTCATGAGCGGTAAAGATGAGACCATGTACACATGTTCCACAGCTGCTAAGATCAGGGTTCTGATGTGTGAGCATCAGACTACCATCGTGGATGTAATCAAAGGTTTGTGCTGAGTTTCTGCAAGTACATGAGGGTGCTGCCTAGAGAGAGCCTGGTGCTGTCTCATAGCACAGTTTTGCCCTTATGAGTTATTTCTCAAAGAAATACTTCAGGAAAGAGCAGGGGATGGTGGTATGATTGTTCCTTTGTAACAGCTTTCAGATACTTTATTTTGTACTTCCACCTACAGAGCTCATGTTCATTATACACTGAGTTCAAAATGGGATTTAAAAATTGGTGGTGCTAATCTGGTGAGCATAAGTAAAATCCCCATTTGAAATCTACACATTAGACCAGGGGAGCATATTAATTTTCAGTTATATCCCTACCCTGTAATTCAGTGATTTGGGGGGCAGATGAATAGCACATGTGTTAGGTGCTGGGTGAAGGAGAGGGCAAGCTATTAGGGAGCTTATTATCTGGCAAGAAAAAGGCAAGCAGAAAGAATTAAGCTGATATAAATTCTGAAAGATCATGGTGCTATATGAAAACAAGCATTTTTAATATCTAAAGGGCGGTGTTCATTCTGCCAGAAGGAAATCAGAGGAGATTCATACATCCAGTGACATTTGAACTGAATATGGAAAACTGTCATCATCTGTGCAGAGTAGGTTCAGTGTGGTCTCAGCAGGGGGAGAAGAAGGGCATTAACCATATTCTCAGGAGGGAGGAGAGGACATGAGAGTGAAATACAGTGGTGGGTGGTGGGTAAGAACTGAGAGGGAAGGGCTTGAGTATGTGCTGCTATCCACTTATCCTGCATATAGAGAGGGGCTATGGAAGGTTCTAGAATAGAGAAATGCATTATACCTGTGTCCCAGAAAGGTTAATGACTACAGAGTATGCAGGGCAATGAGGAGTGGAGCAAGATGTGCTGGCAGTAAGGATGTCCAAACAGCTGCTGTAGCCTTTGTGTAACAGAAGGGAGATGCATACTGGAGTTAGGTCACTAGAAAAGAGGAGAAGACAGCATGTTCTCTTTTGAGTGAGCCATAGATTTGGATTGGGAAGCCTGAGAAGAAGATCAATCAAAGATGAATCTGGGATCTTTGGTTTGAAGACCTTGCAGATTTTCCAACATTTGCTTTGGCACTGGAAACAGCAGTGGAGGGGAATACAGCCTGCAAAAGAATAGATGCTGCACAGAGAGAAGCAGGTGATGAGGGGACTAGGCTTTAACTTTAAGTATGAGCATGTCCTAGAGGACAGAGCGTGACAAGGGAACCTTAGAGGTGATCCTCTTGTACTGTGTGTATGTGCTCTTCATAGTTCTGTTGAGAACAAATGTGTGTGTGTGTGTGTGTGTGTGTGTGTGTGTGTGTGTGTGTGTGTGTGTGTTATGTATGTGTTGAGAGGGTACTCTAAATTGCTTAGTACAAGGCATCTAGTCATGCCATTGACTATCTGTGTAATTGGAGCATGGCATGGAATTCTCATCTATCACACATCTGTAAAATGGGGAAACATAATACCACCTGCCTTGTTCACTGCTGTGAGGACTGAAGACAAGATAACCCATGTGAGATGCTTCACATAATGTTTGGTAGGGAGATAGCACTCAATAGACACTGCTGTTATAGGCTAAGCCCTCACAACACTGACCAGATCTCAGACTGATATTGATTTGAGATATAAATTTGAGATTTATTTTAAAAGTGTGAGCACAGGAACATCTGTTGACTGATTTCTCTAATTTGCTGATGTGTGATTATCTGAGAGGACTCTGTCTATTGCTTTTGCCATTAAAGATGCTTCATAGACAATCCCCGCCTTGAGTGTGGAGAAATTGATCTTATACTTTATGTTTTGCAAAAAGACAGAGTTCCCATCTTAGTGGGGTTTTATTCGGGTGGGTTTAGCTACTTGTTTTGAGTGCTGCAAATTATCGTGTTGAGGTTTTCAGAGAAAAACATGACAGCAACATGCGAAGTTGGGATTAAAACTGGAGAGTCAATAGTGTTTGGGTCATATAGCACTATGGATTTCCCTGTCATCTTTTCTTACAAAGAATACCTTTTCCCTTGTGTGCTTCTGGTTGTTTCTTCTTGTTAGCAATTGTCACACTGTGTACCGTACTTTGGTTAAGAGTGAGAGAGAATCCCCAGCTGAAGTGAGCAGCAGTTGGCTGTCAGAACACATAAGCTCCGCCATAGTTCCATTAGTGATGGAACTGTGCTCTTAGTGATGGTGAGATCCTGCAGGAGACGCTGCTACCTCTGTACCTCAGTTTACCTACCTGTGGATTCCCTATTTCATTTTCCTAGAATGAAATGATATAACAAGGGGCTGGAGAGATGGCTCAGTGATAAAAGCAAGGGCTATTCAGCCAGGTGGACCAATTTGGATCTTAGCCACTACCTTGAACAGTTCACAAACCCTTGTAACTGAAGCTCCAAGGGATCTGAAAGGTGTTTCTGGCCTCCTTGGGCATCCATATAAACTCACACAGACAGAGACATCTGTATGCATACAGACATAAAAAATACAAATAAAATAATTTTTTAAATTATATAATAATAGTTTCCTTTCTGGTGGCCACTAAATCTGGTACACCTAGAAATGAGCTGTATTTCTCTGTGTGTGTCCTGTTGTTACTACAAAGAACATGGGAATTTCCAGTAACAAAACTGAAATTTAAAACAAATAAACAGAACTAAGAGGGGCTTTCATAATTCAGGTTTTATTTTCTACCTGAAACATACTTCGGTGAAGTGGTCTCTCCTTGTCAGAGATAGAGTAGTAAAAAATTCCATGTAATATTAACCTGCCAGGTTGGACTGTTGGGAATATGGCTTATGCTGTCAGGAGAATCTAGATTGGAAAGATACAGATCCTAGGCTGGGACCCAAAGGTCAAAAGCAGGACTCTCTCTGCTCTAGGAACCCTTCTGAGTCTAAAGAAGCTTTCTGACCCCAGTGATTCCACCTATGCCGTATCATACACACACCTGTAACTTTTAAGAACAGTTGAAGAGATGTGGTTTATAACCTCTTCCCAGGGTGCAGCCCCTTCACCCAATGGAACTGTGACATGTAATGCAAAGTGTCTAAAAGCCATACTGTCTTGCTCCAACTTATTCTAGGGTTTGACTGCTTCCGTGTTTTTGCTGGAGAGTGAAGCGGCAGAGAGAGTGCAAAGAGCTGATTTTCCAAGAGGGTCAAGTAAGCATCAGGTTCCCCAACGCACACTCAGTTCCTTCAGGGAAGCAGAGATGCAGCAATTAGGCAATGGAGTGATGCTCTGTGGGGCATGGACCCCCGCCCTGTAATCCATTCCTTTCTTAATGTGACTTGATCTAGACAGAGTGAAGGCCTATCAGGTGTGAAAAACCCTGCTGCTCCTGGCGTGGAGTGGCCTCCAGACGGTGATTTGGCGACGTCAATCCCGTCATGCTTGATTTGGACACATCTCAGTAAGGCTGGGTTTCTCTACCCCCGATCAACTTCTCAATTAGCAAGCTGCCTTGTGTAACGGCCTTGTTTTGCAGTCCCTAGGGGCTACTTCAGGGGTCATTAGGGTGAGAAGACTTGAGCACCAGCTCGGGCTGGAGAGGAGCTGAAGGAGCCTCAGTGATTCCCTAAACAGTGTAACCCCCTTTCAAGTTGTTTGCTTTCATGGGATTGATTCTTGGCACATTAAGAGGCTTAAGGCTCCAATATCTTCTTTAAAATGCCCCCCTTATCGCCCCTGCAGCTGACAGGGTTTTTTTTTTTTTTTTTTTTGGACAGGCTGAGAGTAAAAGAGATAAGTAATAGGTTAGTATTGTATCTGTGCATGTGGACACATGGCATAGAGATTCTCAGCGCATGTGCAAATAACTCTAAAGTTGTCTTTTGAGTCTGCATAAACCAGTGAACTAGAGCTGTCAACTGACCCCAATGCCTTGCTGTTCTGTATTGGAGGGTCTGAGTTCAAAATCCTTGCCTCTGACTTTACTCATCAATGATTTTTTTCATATAGTTACTGATTTTTGCAATATTTTCTCTCTGACCCTCAAATAAGCTTTCCATGAATAATATAATGTTAATAGTAAGTTTAAGTGATGGGCATTTATAAACATACACTGGAATGTATTTATTTAATGTGATTTTTTTCTCCTCATCCATGACTTGCCCGAATGATTTCCTTCATCATTAAAATGCAAGACTTTTTCTTCAATGAAATGAACCTGATTAAAGAAACACACCATAAAAGCAAAATTCCCATATTTTTGAGAATTATACTATTTGCAAAGAAATCTCTATTTTAAAGTATTATGTGGTTCATATTTATTACTTCTTGCTTTGATCAACTGTTCTCATATCTACCTCTTATTTCTAGAGTTTTAGAAATTACATGGGCAAATTCAAATCAAATATAAAGTATTTGATTTTATATAGTTCTGTCTTTTCTTTCTTGAAATGAATTATTCTGACATATATTTCATGAAGAGATTTTCCCAAAGTGGTTTCCATGTGTTTCTTACAAAAATGTCTTTTGACACCAGGAAGATCATTATATGCCTAATAATTTATACATGATTCCAAAGATAGCTGAACTTGATGCATGAGATAAATTGGAAGTAGGATGTGTATTGATGCTCCCCCAATAGATGCACCCCTATATGTATGAAGGATTTGACTCCTGGGTTTTGATATGTTTGAGGAATAGTTAAAATTCTAGATATTGTGGCTTAACATTTTATAAAAATTAAATCTGATATTAATTCCTGAAGGTGATGCCACAAAGGAAATATATATACATCCTAGAAATGAAGCCAGCCCTTTAGAAATTGCATTTTGTGAATAATAAGTTTGAAAACTACTCGGAAAGCATTATGAACACTTTTCATGATGTTGTACAAGTATATAGGAACATACAATCTGTAGTTTGACTATAATTCTTTCTAATTTTGTGACACAAAGTTTGACTGAAATTTCTCTGCCATAATGGCAGATTCAACTTTGTGCTGATTCGTTTTGTATCAACATTGAGAAAAATACTACTAAAAAGTGACATCAAATACTTCCACAGAACTGTTTTGACTCTTGTTTCTTCCGTTATTTTTTCAGTAGTCCCAAAGCACTCATCTAATCCTACCAATAATTGTCTTGGGGGCTTTATTTTGACAGTTCTTCTAAATCTTATTTTAATGTAGTCCAAAAATCTTTAAAGGATTCTCAAATTCACAGACACGCACACACACGCGCGTGCGCGTGCGCGCGCGCGCACACACACACACACACACACACACACACACACACACACACCACAATGCTAAATAAACATTGTATTGCTTCCCATTTCCCTTGGATACTACAAGATCACTACAAATCCAGTCTGAGTACTTAAACTCAAGCTCTTCAAATTAATTCTTACCTGAATAATTTAGTTATAGTTAACTAGAATACAGGATCTTAGAATTTTAAAGTTAGACACCACTCTTAAGGGATGCTTAGTTCAATCTACATGATGGCTCTCTGGAGGAACTGAGACTCTAACATTTTTTTTTAAAAAAAACATTTGTATTCTGTTTGATCCTTGACACTTGATCATCGTACAGTTTTCTGTTGAGTCTCAGATATTTTTGACAGACACTTATAGATACTTGATTCATGGGTCATACTTTAACAGGGTAGCATCAAGAATTCTTTCTTAAGGACCTTAAGAAACAACTTATTTTTTAAGGAACTTAAAAAAAAACTCTCCATTGTAATAACCAGCGGTAAATGGTTATTTTTCCTCTTATTAGCAGGACTTACGTTTGATATACAGAAATTACAAAATACATGTAAATAGTACATATTCCATGGCTCTTGTCAATTATGTCTGTGTAATTTAAAACTATGATATATGAGATGATGTTCCACTATATAAATCCTTTAGTTATAAACAAAAAGGAGGACCTGGGATGACATTTTCTGCATACATTTTATTTGGTGAATTTAACATATCAAACAGATGATCACCACACCCTGTATTTTATTTCCTTAACAGAAGCAGGAGCACTTGAGTTGTTGTCTTTTATGAATGATCTAAATACAACTTGAAGTTAATTTCTCAACAACAGACTCTTATATTAGTTGTTGCCATTCAGCGTAGTGGTTTTTTCTGAAGTAAGCTATAATAATTGTTCATAGAAGAGAGGATTGTCTGAAAATTGAGTAGCTCTGCTGCAAGAATATGCTGCATCACCTGTTCAAGTCTAAATTATCAGCAATCTCTAATTCAGAATCTCTGAGTGGAAAGATACAGTCTTTCTACATCAGAACAAATGAGCTTTGCATTGCACTGTCAATCAATCTGTCACTGTGTGCTGGTGTCACACAGAGGCACTTTAGGGAGCTGGGTGTAGTACCCGGATAACAGGGCGGTTCTTTGAAACATGTTGAAACTGAAGTGTGGAAACATTAAATGGCTTCTTTGACAGAGGCGAAAGGGAAAGTATTCCTCAGGGTTACTTCTCAACTCAGGGTTCACCAAGTGGACGTCCCATCTTTCTATACTTCTTCCTCTTCTAGTCTCTCTTTCTTGATGAAAATGTCATTGATTTAAAGTTAATCAGTCATGAGAAGGGTAAAAATAATATTTCCAAGTAAGGTTCTTACTTGAAACTTTTATATATGATGTAGGAAAAGAAAAGTTTGAGAAGAAAGATAAGAAAGAAGAAATTACAGGTTTCTAAAACATCTGGGAAAATATCATAAGGCTTCAATGCTGCTTTAGGAAAGTGTTGTTTACTTTTTAAGTTTTCACTAGAAAGATGCCTTCAGTTTTGGTAGACAAAGCTTCCTGAAACTCATGATAAAATAGACTATCACTTTAAAAATCCTTAAAAGTTTTTATTAAATTATAAAATTATTTTATTATATTATAAAATTATTATTATATTATAAAAATCATGTATAGTACCTTCCAGGTAGCTTTTTCTGCACTGTTATTAAAACTAGATAGAATTTATTTAGTTCTACTAACAGCTTCCTTGACTGTTCTGAAAAGAGGGTATAGAGAAACTAAAATAGGCTAGGCAGTGGTGGTGCATGCTGTTACTCCCATCACTTGGGAGGCAGAGGCAGGCAGATAGCTAAGTTCAAGCCCAGCCTGCTCTACAGAGTGAGGTCCAGGACAGGGAGAGCTACACAGAGAAACCCTGTCTCGAAAAACAAAATGAAACAAAACAGACAAAAACACTAAAATATACCAACAGGCACTTTAGGGTATTTTAGTTTTAGTAGTTCTAGGACTTGAACCCAGGGCCTTGTGCATGCCAGGCAGGTATTTCTCCACTGATCCACAGTCACAGGCCACAGAGATACATATTGTTTTGGCTACTTGTTCTTCTTTTATTATAAACATGTTCTAATTAGAACAGGAAGGCTATGGTTGTAAGATAAAATAAAATAGTTTTTAAAAATCTATTTCTGGTTTAGTTCATATGTGTTTCCTTTGTTTTCCTGATACTCTTCTATTCTGCCTAACATTTTGTATTTCTGTAACTATACTGAGAATTGTGGAAACCCTTGTCTTTTCAGCATCACAACCACGAAAACCAAGCTTGACACATTTTGTTCTAAGATTTTGTGATGCTATGAAATGCAGATACAATTGTCGTGTTTGCCCAGAGATGTTATCCTCACCAAATGTTGAGAGAAAAATATTCAATTTTGTTTTCCTCTGAACAGTTTGTCCCAGGGGGCTGCTGTACTGATCTAAACAGCCCTAACACCTGCTCATGAGGCTTTAGAGAGGGCTGTGAGGGAAAAACCCACAGTGATTTGTTAAAAATGAAAGGACAGCGTTTAAACAGTTTCTGCAACTTTTAACAGTCAGATGTGAAGAAGGAGACAAAGGACTATAGCCAGGTCACGGCCCTAGAGGCTTGTTCAAAGTGGCCTTTTCTGCTCCTACTCTGGTGTGTGTGTGTGTGTGTGTGTGTGTGTGTGTGTGTACGCGTGTGTGTGTGTGTGTGTGTGTGTGTGTGTGTGTGTGTGTGTGTCTGTCTGTCTGTCTGTCTGTCTTTCTGTGTAAGCATATGGGGCATACAGAGGCCAGGTGTTTGTGCATGTAGGTGTGTGTATGGAGGCCAGGTGTTTAGAGCAGGTGTTTTCTCCAATTTCTCTGAATCTGGGTGTGATGATTACGAATGGATGTTCAGCATAAGACTCAGAGACCCAAGCATCAGTGAGCCCTACTTTTTGCATAAGTACTGGGATCTGAACTCAGGTCCTCATGCTTGTTCAAAAAGTAAGTACTTTACTGACTGAGTCATCTCCCCATCCCTTCTATGGCCCATTTTAACAGGGAAATACAAAATAGTACAGGGAAAGAGACCAGTTTAGGATGAGGGGAGATAAATTATTCGTGTGACTGTGGTGCTAAGGAATTAGAGAGCTTCTCCTTGTAGACATGGGATATCTTTTCTCTATGTACCGGAGCTAGGATTGGACAAGGCAGCCAGATCATCACCCTGCTGTCTTTGTACATTTGTTCTGTTGTATGGAGTGGAATATGGAGTGGAAAAACAAAAAGTTGGAAAAGTAATAACAATCAATTGTCTGAAATTGATTAAAGTAGTTGGGATATTGTCATCTACTTAGGTAATCAGTTGAGCTATCATGACTCACATATTAGCATATATGCTCAAATCTCTAGCCTGTATTTCATCTCCATCTTTAAATAAAAAGCAGAAATTTCTAGCATCAATTCCAGTTTAAAAAAATTATAGCTCTCCATTTACTTGAAAGTTATAATTGCCATATATCTGGAAGTATGAGGAAAACTCAGTCTACAAACACACACTGTCCAACACAAATCAGAACTCCATATATCAGCACTCCTGGTAGCAAAAAGAAATTTCTTCTAAAGGTGAAATTTGTCTTAAAAGATTTTCTTTAATACAGTGCATCATCTCTACACACAATCAATATTGTTTAAAGAATTCATAAAGTATTTTATTTTTGTGTGTGACAAAGGCCGAGACTAATCACACACCAAGTCTAAAAGTACTTGCTGGGAGCACATAGCTGTAAGTGCTGGATGCTCGCCACAGACATGAGGAAATGGATAGCTGGCTTGGTTTAAGAGTTAGTTGGATGTAGGTAGGGAAGAAACCATCTTTACAACAGAACTAAAATTTCTACAAACAGGATATGGAATGTGTTGCTGTTTCAAACTGCTTTTCTGGACTATCTCAAGGCTAAGACAATCTAAACTGAATCACACACCCAAGCTGGAACAGAATCTAAAGTGCTTTATATCAGGGATTTCTTATGAAGAGATCTACTTTGTACTGATGAAATATTAGATTCTTATAAATCTCAGGTGAGTTTAAAGGTAAACCAGGGATTCCTTAAGTATTTCTTTGGTTTTTTTCCTCTAACACTGTACCTAAAGAAACAGTTGACAGTGGCTTTCACCAAAATCTCTTTTCCAGCTTAACTTTAACAATCCCTTTGAGCTTTCCCCCTCCT
>CABHPR010122065.1:0-36242 GCA_902168415.1 Peromyscus melanophrys | reverse complement strand
TCTCTCTCTCTCTCTCTCTCTCTCTCTCTCTCTCTCTCTCTCTCTCTCTGTCTGTCTTTACAGCAGAACTGAGAATTAGATGTCATAGTTTCCCTGTGTAGATAAAGCTCAGGGTTAGGGAGATAATCTGTTTTGTTCTACATTTCAACCAGCTCAAAGCAGACATGGGATGTCAACTCACAATGTTCCAGGCCCCATCCTGCAGCACCAAATTCTCTCTTTTAAATCCTTCTGGACATCAATGTGTTGGCATCCAGGCAGGCTGAGGAGGTAGAGCCCAGGCTCTGGTAAGTGCTTGTCTGTTTCAGAAGCACCTATGTCTCCCTGGTAGTTCCACAGGTGTCTTGTAGGTGATCTGCACACGCCATAAAAACCTAATTTCTATGATTGATAAAATTTTATGTGATTTGTTAAGACCGGTTAAGCAGATGAGGGAGATGGCAGGACTCACAGCTCCCTTTGCTGTCCTGGGTTTGGTCAGTAGGTAATTGCCCTTTATTTAGAGGTTGTTCTGGGTAAAACGTACTAAAATAAAAAGACTGCTCTGCACCCTGTCCTAGACTAGGGAAAGGGATGGCAGATCTACCCTTAGGCTGATGGACCAGATGCCATCCCAGGACTCTGAGATTTAGGAGGATGTGACAGACTGGAAGCTCCCAAGTATAGGGCAGGAAATCACCAGAACTGTAAATATGGAAGCATCCTGAAAGGCTTTCTGGAGGTTAGAGCACTGGAGGAGTCTCTAGAGCAATTGTAATTTAAGCAGATAGAAGTTGATGGTCACAGTGAATACAGGGCTGGGGGAATGTAGTGTGAGTTCCTGGAGAGGAGAAAGAAGGAAGCTGGTGTGCTGGTGGTTTTTGTACCTTGCCCAAAGCTGATTTGAAACTCAAGACATAAGATTTGAAGATAAAGGAAGCAGTAAGCCCTGGTTCACTGGGACACCTAGACCATGAGACTTGTCCTTTACCTGGTATCAGGAAGGAGAGGATCCAGGTGCAGGAAGAGGACAATATTCCTTCCCTCTACCAAGACTGACCCTCACGATCCCTGAAGAGCACCCTGTCTGCAAAGGGAAAGAGGAGGTGATCCCAATGCCTCAGAAGTCCTGGAGCTGCAGCAAGATTCATCCTAGCAGTAGGGAATAGTCTTGACCATCTCTAAGGATGTGCTTAGGGTCATGGAGTCTCTTGACCATATGAAGGGGAGATAAGTCTGGCCCCTTGGTCTACATGCTGGGGTGGGAGCAGGTGGATTCCTTGTGCTCTTGGTGTTTTCTAAGCCTCTCAGGCCACACTGTTTAATTCAGTTCTTTCCCAGGACTTTGAGGAGCTGGCAGGAGCCTTCCTCTCCATGCTTGTCATTTTCTAGACAGCCCCCTCCCTCCTGTTAGCCATACTTGGTGACAACACAGCCAACATAAACAACTTAGAGGGAGGGATTTGTTTTAGCTCACGGTTTCCAATGTCTAGGTCCGTGGTCCTCATCTGTGTTGATTTTAGGCCCCTGATGAGGTGAAGCATCACGGCAGGAGAGACTAGTAGCAGAGGTTAGTTCATGGCCAACAGGAAGAGGAAGCAGGAGGGAGGACAGTCCTGTATAACCATTTTAGGCATACCCTTACATTCTCTAAGTAGACCTTGCCTCCCAAGTTTCTACCACCTTCCAAAATAATAATGCATTGTTAGATCTGGGAGGCCAGAGTCTCAGGGCTCGATGGCCCCTTCCTTCTTGAGGCTGCTGTCAGCATGTACCCCTCCCCTCCATTCTTTCCTCTTCATGCCTGAGTCCTCTGTGGTCAGACTGCCCAAACCACAGTTTACTCTGGACCCCTGGTGGTGGCGAGTTGTTTTATCCCATTCCTAATAAGTCACCCATATTCAGCTCTGGGCTTCTGACAGTCTCTGGAGAACGCTCTCTGCAAGACGCTGATGCAGGCCATTTCCCACCCCAGGTTATAAGCACAGTGACTGTGTTCACAACCCAAGCTTTGTCTCAAACATCCCCTCCTCAGCCCATCTGGGCCATCCTTCCTCCCACTCCAGACTTCCTCGTATACATTTATCAGAATGCTGTCTCCAAGGATGGAGACTAGACTGTTCCTTTACCTATAACCGGCCTCCAGTGCCAGGAAGAGGTTTATACATGGCAGTCCTCAGTAAATACTCTCTGACTGAGCAATGGTGGTTTTCTGTCTTTTTTTTTTTTTTTTTTGATCCCTTATGTGATTAATATGCATAGGGTTCTCATCAAAGAGCAGCTAGTGTCAAACTCACCAAGGGCCTGACTCTGCTGCGGTTCAGAACTCATTATCTTCCAGCAGCAAACTGAAAGATTCTTGGATGGAGATTTAAGTAAAAGCTCGAGCTGCGGCCCTGACCCAGCTGACCTTCTGGTGAGTTCAGAGTCACAAACTCTTACTGTCTCCGCGGGTGGCGAGTACCTGGGGCTCCTCTTGGCGCCAGGTGTCTCCTCCTGAATTAGGATCTCATCCTTTCTGTCTGATGCCCAGCTAGGAGAGATGGAGTTTTCTGTGTCCTGTCTGAGGCTGATCTTGGCGTCTATAGTGGCACTCTGGGACCACAGACAGAGTCACAGAGCCTGAGGGTTTTGTTTGTTTGTTCTCAGAGTCTGAAAAAACCAGAAACTGAGAAAAACTTGCCTGGGACCGTGCAGAGCCTGGACCACAGCCCAGTCTCTTGTCTCCTGACCTAGTGCTTCCTAGCTGTTCTGGACTGTTAACCAGCTCTCCTGAAAAGAAGCTGTGTTGAATTCTCCAAGGCTGATTAATTGTCTAGAATGTCAATGATTATGGACAGTTAGAAGGCCGCAGGTCCAGAGCCAAATTACCTTGGGCTATCTTAGCCCTCCTAAACGGCCATTTATTGCCCATGCTGTATGTGACCTAATATTCTGGGGACTGTAGGTAAATCCTTTGGAACGCTTGTATAGACTCCTGGACCTTCCACCAACCTAAACGCCCAGAGTGTCATCAGATTATAACACCCGAGCCTGATATTGGAGATTCCTCACTTTGATGTAATGGGCCTACCTGATCTTTGCAGCAATGTACTTGAGAAATGTGCTGCTTTATGACTTCCTTTGTTCTGTTGGTATAAAGACCTTATGAAACTGTCACTGCATTTGATTGTGGAATTTGGGGTAAGTTAAATCTGTGACCCTGGGCCACAGTCACTCACATTTGGCTCCAGAATAAACTATCTCTTACTCCGTCTAAGGTGAGAGATGTGTTTTTGGATAAGTATTCTGGTCACCAGCCTGTGACACTATTAGGGAATGATGACACCTTTAAGAGATGGGACCTAGTCAGAGGAAGATAGATCATGAATATCCCCTTGAAGGGGATATCAAGGGGATATTGGGATTACTATTTATTCTCCATTCTATTTTTGCTTTCCATCTGCTGAGGGGGAAGCAGTATCCTCCACCACATGCTACCACCATGATGTTCTGTTTTACCAGAGATCCAAAACAATGGGACAATTGATCATGGATGGGACCTTCCCAAACTGTGAATTGGATTGAACCTTTCCTGTAAGCAGACTGTCTTAGTCTACTTACATTTTGTTATAGTTCTTGGCCATTCATCCCCACCCTAGTCCTTCATGTTCTATCCCTGATGCTTAACAGCTGTTGGCCACATAAAACTCACCATTTTGCTACAGTAAAATACTTGTGGATGCAATACTTGTGTCACATCCAGAAGATGGCACTTCGCAGCATCCCACCCCCCAATCTTTCAGCTCTTACGTTCTTTCAGGCTCCTTCCTTCCGCACAACATTCCCTGACTACGAGTCTAAACAGGACCTCTCCATTTCTTGGACTCTTCCTTCTTATGTCCATGATCTCATTTAATCCTCCAGGTAGCCCATTGAGGTGAACTGAACAGAAATCATCAAAACAGTACAGTAATGTGTTGTTCAGAAGAATGCAAGTAGTTCCTGTCCATTCAGAGGACTGCTGTTCAACTCTGCATTGGTCTGTCTGCCACTGGGCTTCATGTGGATAGATTCCTGGAAAGATTAATTGAGAACAGCTTCGAAGGACATTCACTCACTTACTCGCTCACTCACTCACATATGCTGACATCCAGGAATAGTGGAAAATAACTTGACAATACTGCAAGAATGTTTTCTACCTGTAGCTCCAGGGCTGGGTTGCTAAAACCAGAACCAAGCCCTGAGGGAACATTGCTGTTGCTGAGCTGGTGCGCTTTGCCAGGCCTTGTGGGAGAAAGAACCATGGAGGGGACCCACCACGAGGAGCAGCATGGTGTGTATATGTGGGTGCCTCTGTGGAGTTTGGAGGCATCACTCTTCACCTTGACTGTTTATTGGTCCTTGCCATCAGCTTCTTCAGAGCATATCAAAGTCCTTGCACTCAGCCCTATGACTGCCCTATCAAATGGCAAGGAACACAGTGGCTAAAATGACCCAGACTATCCACAGGGCTGGAGGAGGTCAGAAGAGGCTGTGTCTCACTGGGCTAAAAATCAAGGTGCTACCAGAGCTGTGTCCCTTTATGAAAACTCCCAGGAAATCTATTTTCTTGGCTCTTTTCATTTTTTAGAAACTTGTACTTGGTGCCTTCCATCTTCAAAGACAGAAATATGCCTCTTGGTTTCTGACCCCTCTAATTGAAGACTGGACATGTTTTCTATGTCAGGTCTTCTGATTGGCAACCTTGATTCTGTGTACTATTGGAATTCCCTTTGTCAAATCACATATGCACAGGTTCTGAGGGTGGGGGTGGATGTAGATACCTTGGGCAGTGGATACAGAGAATATTAATCTCCCTGTCACTGTCCTCCAGTTGTTCTAGGCTGTAGTTCAAGTTACTTTGTCACTTGGCCTTTTGAGAAAATGAAGTCCACGATGCTTAAAATGTCATAGCAAATTGTGAAACCCTATTGCAAGCAGGATAAACCCTAACCAGAAAAATGACAGTGAAGCCCTTTACAAGTTGGTACATTAGCATATGAATTCTTTAGAGAAATAGATGCCAGCTTGCTGCTTGAGGGACAGAGACACACAGCTCGTGTCCAGGAGTTATCAATTCACTTGCTCATGAAGTCCAGTTTTCCCAGTGGCCCTCCATCAAGAAAGCAATGATATACACAGGAAGAGAACTGTTCAAATGGGTCTTGGATAGAGGGTGTGAATCAAGATTGTCCTCGAATTCACAATCACTGAGTCAACTTTGTCAGAAAGAATGGTTAGCTTTATTCCTGTGTCCACTGAGAAATCTGAAGTCTGTGATGGCCTGGCCTTGCTTGAAAGCTAACTGTAGTTGTCTATAGTGCCATGGGTACTAGCAGAAGACAGGGCCTCCTGGACCACACAGAGTTAGCACAGTAGGCATTATGAGCCCCCTATTCAAACTGGTTCCTTTGACCCCAAGCTCAAGAGCCAAGTGGATACTGTCTATGAAGTGAGTTTGTGTCACAGCTTAGCAGACAGCAGCATCTTGTGAATCGGCTGAAAACAAACCCAGTTCAACCTTTGCCCCAGATGGAAAATTTCTCTTTATTATCCTGGACAACAATCAAATCTTCTCTCTTCCCTGGAGGGAGATGATGTATCTTCCAAGGTTGTTTGCTCTACAAACATCCTTGAGAGTCTACACAAAAGCTGTCTGTTCCAAAGAGCTACAACGAGAGAGATCTACAGAAAATGCCTCCCAATATGTCATGGAAATATGAACAGAGGTGCATGGTGCCTTCAGACCCCAGGCATTGTTATTTCTGCTTTATGCTCACTGGTTTATTTAATCCTTGGCAGAGTCTGTTTATTATTGCCAGTTAGCAGAAGAACATGATGGCAAACCATCCATGGCAGCCCTGTGAGCACCAAAGCCTGGGATCTAAATGTGGAGACAGCCTGGTTACCTCCAGGTTGTTTCTGTTGTGAAAGGGACTGTGGTGAGACCTCCCCAGAGCCCTTTTTCTTTTTGGTAATTGAGGTTTGCTCTTCTCTACGTGTTCTGCCTTGGTCAAGCTCACTACTCATGGGCTACCTGGTGGCTTTTATACCATACAGCATCTCAATTCTATGTAAAAAGCCAGGAACAGACACAGATAACCAAAGTCTATGAGTCTCCCTAGTTTTATGTCACACTCTATTTTCAACACATAGCTGCTTTTAAAAATGTGTGAGTGGAGGCTAGAGAGATGGCTCAGTAGTTGAAAGCACATGCTTCTCATGCAGAGGACCCAAGTTCAGTTCCCAGTGCCCAGGGGGGTGGGGGTGGGGGAGGGGTGACCAACAGTCCCCTGTAACCCCATATCCAGGAGTATTTGATATCTCTGATCACCACAGGCACATACACTCATGTGTGCACTTGTGTGCACTCATGTGCACGCATGTGTCTGCAAGAGCACTCACACACACATTTAAAAATAAAATAAATCTACAAAAATATAAACTAATAAATAAAAACACATGAATGCTCTATGGAGAAATCAGCTAGTGAGATAGTAACAGCTGAGAGCCCTGGGGTGCTTCAGGAGGGACACTATGAGCCCATGCCTGATATTTAGTGGAGAAGCTGTATCCCTACATGGACCCTCATTCATAATATGCCTGGCTCTCCTCATGTACCTGCTTGTAAGTTTTAGTTACCCAGGGAAAGGAAAGGGTAGTTCCACAGGAGGTCATGTTGGAATCCAGGGTCACCCTGGTTATTTTAAAGTTCCTCGTGTCATTGGAGGAACAGTTAATGTCTCTGAGGGGGAAGAGCTGATTGCTCTATGGGAGCAGGATTTGGAGTCTGGGTTCCTCAAAGGGAACTGGGATGGAGTAAACAGGAGATAATGTAGGCATATCAGCATTGGAAAATGCCCAAGGATGCAGTATCTTTGTTTATTTGCCACATGAACAATCTGAGTCAACTACATGCAGTACCTTTTCAAAGAACTGAGGTGCAGTATGGTGTAAAAGCTATGAGGAAGTCTATGAGTGGTGGGCTTGGCCAAATCTGAGCAAGTAGAGAAGAGCAAACCCCAATGGCCAATAGGGATGTGCTCTGGAGAGGTCACAGTTGCCAGCAGCCAAGAGGAAGGGACTGACACATGTGAGCTCTCCTGTGGTTGGAGGCAAAACCAAAGGCTACAACTTTTACTTGTATGTCTTTGATCTCTATGAATCTTATGATGGCTTCTTATTCATACTTTAAGGTGTATGAACAAGGGTTAGACTCACTGTTGGGTTCACAGATGGCAGAGTGTCAAGACAGAAGGATCATGACAGAACACATGTGTGGTGATATTTTGTTTGTGTGCTAACAAAAAATCTTGCCTGGAGATCAGAGTGCAGAGCTAGCCACTAAAGGCCAGACAGTGGTGGCACATACCCTTAATCCCAGCACTTGGGATCTCATGTCTTTGATCCCAGCACTTGGGAGGAGGAAACAGGAAGTGATATGGCTGGGTGGAGAGAGGAAGTGATAAGGCAGAGTGGAGACAGGAGCTCAGTCCCTTTCAGTCTGAGGATTTCTTAGAGGTAAGAAGTCTCTCTAGTAGCTGGCTGCTCTGCTTCTCTGATCTTTCAGCTTTCACCCTGATAACTGACTCCAGGTTTTTATTATTTAGACCAATTAGGATTCACACTACATCTGGCGCTCCATATTGAGCACCAACTGTAGCCAGAAGCTTTTCTGCATCTTGCCTGGTTCTACAGTCACTTATAAAATAATCACTCAGGGGCTTGTATTAATTATAAATGTTTGGCCAATGGCTCAGGCTTATTACTAACTAGCTCTTACAACTTAAATTAACCCATTTCTATTAATCTATATTTTGCCACATGGCAGTGGTGTTACTGGTTTGCTGGCATCTTGCTCCTTGGGCAGCTAGATGGTGTCTGCCCCTGACTCTGCCCTTCTTCTCCCTGTATCTCTACTTGGATTTCCTGCCTGACTGCTATCCTGCCTTGCCATAGGCCAAAGCAGCTTTATTTATTAACCAATGGGAGCAACATATATACACAACATACAGAAAGATATCCCACACACTTGATGGAGGAGACATTTCCCAAAGATCCTAGATGGCAAAGCTGGACAGAGCCTTGGAAGGTCACTGATAGGAGAAAGAGGGATGAAGGGACTGTGGTTTTGGCCATCGATGACTTTGATATTTCTTGCAGAACTCTCCCAAGGCCCTGATGTTACTAAAAGTCACAGTGTGTGTGTGTGTGTGTGTGTGTGTGTGTGTGTGTGTGTGTGTGTGGTGTATGTGGTGTGTGTGTGTTTGTGTGTGTGTGTTTTGTATGTTTGGTGTGTGTGTGTGTATAATGTGCATATGTAGTGTGATGTATGTGCTGTGTGTGTGTGGTATGTGTGTGCTTGATGTGGATATGTGTATGTATGTGTGTGGTGTAGTGTGGTACTGTATGTGTTATTGTGTGGTGTATGTGTATTGTGTATTGTGTATTGTGGTATGTGATATGTATATTGGGTATGAGTGTGCATGTATGTGTAGTATTGTATGTGCGTTTGGTATTTTGTGGTATGTGTATTGTGTTTTGGGGTGTGTATATACGTGTTATGGATGTGTTATGGATGGTGTGTGTGTGTGTGTGTGTGTGTGTGTGTGTGTGTGTGTGTGTGTGTTTGTGTGCATGTTGTGACTTTGGCCCAGAAGATAGGACATCCACTAGGGTTAAAGAGAAAGCCTATTTCCAAGGCCAGAGAATCAGATGGAACCCAGCATTATGTTCAGAGCAGCCAGCTCAGGCCAAGTATGATTTAGTTGAGTGAAACATTCTACATTAATGTTTTATGCAGGTTCTGGTCACCTTCCAGAAGTTAAGACATAAATCTTTCTGAGTCAGACTAGCAGGTGAAGGTCAACTTCATTCCCCAATCATTTTAAATACTAGAAAATTCCTAAGAAATTCTCTCTTAGACTCTATGGAAAACAGTATGAAGGTTCCTCAAAAAATTAAAAATAGATTTGCCATCAAATACACCAATTCCATTCCTGGGTCAATACTCAAAAAAATTGATAGGGTCTTGAGAGGACATTTGTCCACCCATATTCACAGATACTCCATTCACAATAGCCCAAGGGCAGAAGCAAGAGAGAGGGAGAGAGAAAGGGAGAGGGAGATAGAGAGGGAGGGAGAGAGAGAGAGAGCAGGTTGGGTTGTCTGGATAGCTATGATGGTGTCCAGGAGCAGGCACCATGTTTCAGCTGCACGATTCCTCATGGGTGGAGTGTTCTGAGAGTGAGAATGATCATAAAGTACCCAGAACGGCCAAACTGCCCTGCTGGCTGGTTACCAGAGGCAGGGTGCTCAACTGATAGTGCCTCATTACAGCCCATATGAGCCAAGGGTCTGGCCACTGCCATCTCATAGGAGCCTATTCTGTCAGTTCCACTCACAGGAAAACAACATTATAGGGTGCTTATGGTAAAGACTGCAAGACAGCTCAACAGAAAGCCTTTTCTTTTTGTTCTTTCTTTTCTCTTTTCTTCTTCTTCTTCTTCTTCTTCTTCTTCTTCTTCTTCTTCTTCTTCTTTTTGATTGACTATTGCTAGTTTTGGGGGGTTTTTTATTTTTATTTTTGTCTAAAACAGAAGCATTTACCAAAAGGGCTGCAGTTTCCTTTAGCTTTTGTGTAGAAATCAAGCAGGTAGATGTTACCTGAGTCTGGTTCTGTCTGCTCAGGGATCCTTCAGACCCAGTCTTAGTTTGAAATTATATAACATTCCCTGTAGCTCACAGTTGAAAATGTATGCTATCCTACCCAATAGGGATGGGCAGACATCTTATTAAAAAGTCAATTTCTGAACTGAGGAGATGATTCTGTGCAAAAGACTGATTGATTTGCAAGCATGAGGACCCGAGTTTGGATGTGAGCACCCACAAAAAAGCTGGGCATGGTTGAACACATACATCCATGGCATAGAAGGTACAGGGAGGATTTCTGGTGCCTGTTAGCCACCAGCCTAGCTCTAGGTTCAGTAAGAGACCCTGCTTAAAGAGAACAATGCGGAGTGACGTGACAGAGCAGGACCCAAGCATATGTTTCCTCTACATATACATATATGTACATCACACATATACACATGCAGCACAAGGGAAGGAGGGAGGGAGAGAGAGAGACAGAGACTTTCAAGTAATCTAATATATAGCTCAGCCTGAAGACCTCTGGTTCAGAGACTGAGCTGGTGAGGGACAGAGAAGTAAAAATGTTCACCTCAGTAGCCTATCTATCTGTCTGTCTGTCTATCTATCTATCTATCTATCTATCTATCTATCTATCTATCTATCTATCGAACCATGTTGGAGGAGGGAGGTGGAGGGGAGGTGGTAAGGGCCGGTGGAGGAGGAAGGAATGTGTCCCACCACACGGGGGAGAGAGCACTGTTGAACTGTTTTCCTCTTTCCTCTGCACCTGCTGTGCTCAGTGCTGGGCAAGAGCAGGGCATGGGGAGCCTGGGCTTCCCAGGGCTCAGGAATAGTCAGCCAAAACATAGCCTAGTGCAGGTCTCCCTCGTGTTTCAGCTGGAGGCACAACTGCTAGATTCAGAGCTTGCACTTCTCAACTTGGTTTTGACAGTCTAAATTTGGGATACTAGGAACAGATGTGCCAACTGTCATTCATTTCCGGCCCCCTCACTTGGATGCTTATCTTTGCTGCCATATTGATGTCTACAGCCCTCCAAGGCATCTTCCTGCAGCTCATCATGAAGATGGATGCTCCAGTGGTGTCCAGATGTGGGTGTTCCGTGCAGAAGATCTCCTGCCTCTTGATGCCTGATGACTTTCTGAAAGGATCTGGTCCAGATAAGATAAGAGACATCCTGATTCAGCACAAGAGCAGGAATGAAAGCAGCAGCCAGTCTGGGCTGTGATTAGCAGGAAGGTGATGGGAATGGGGCAAAAGTAATTCACCTAGAAAAGAAATGAGTAGAGGATGAACCTGAACTTGCTGATGGGTACATTGGTGGTGGTGAGGTGCCTGGACTAGAAGGAGGGTTGACTCTGCAGAAGCTCCATCTCTGGGAAGCAGCTTCTCTTTCAGAAAACAGCAGATGTATTGAACGTTGAGTTCTGTGTCCATCAGGGGTCTTTCTATTTTTCAGTGGTAGAAAATCCAGACTGAATTCATTTAACAACAGCAACAAATTTAGTATTGCAGCATCAAAGGAAGCATCATACAGGGTTGATCCCAAGAAGAGGCTCCGACTCTGGCCATCTCAGGCAATCTTCACCATCATGCTCAAGGCGAATCTAACATTAGTTCAAGCACCGGTTTATGGAGAGTTTCAAATCCTTTCCCTGCCATGTAGAGCTAGGTAACACAGGTGGGACCATCTGTAAAATTGGGCTGGGGTTTGAGAGTGTGTGATGCCTAGTGTTAATTATCAAATTGACAGAATCTAGTCTCCTGGGAGATGGTCTCTGGGCATGCCTGCGGGGATTATCATGATTTCATTAAAGATGCTGAGAAACCATTCCCTGCTTGGGATCCTGGATTTCATTAAGAGAGGTGAAAGTGCATTGAGCACTAGCATGCACTCACTGCTTTATTCTTCTGGTTTCTGGGATTCAGCATGATCAGCTTCAAGCTCTTGCTGCCTTGACTTGCCCTCCACAATGGACTACATACCTTGAACTGTGAGCCAGAGGAGCACTTCTTTCCTCAAGTTGTTTTTATCACAGCAACAGGAAAGAAGGAAGACAGAGGGTTATTGGGAAAGGCACAGAACGCCCTCTGCATGCAACTGGAGCTTATCGCATACCAATGATTATGAAGAACAATGGTCGTTTTCCTGTTTAGCACTCACACTGCCTCCCTGGTCTCCTGGCAACGGTTCCAATTTTGTTTCTGGATTGTTCTCCCGTTAGTCTCAGTCACGAGGCAAGATGCGGCATGCAGCCAGGCTAAAGCCAGTGAGTGATCCCATCGTGACTGGCTCCTGTACATCTGATCAGAGAGCATCACACTTTTCCTGTGAACATCAGGACGGAGATGTCTTCTGCCTCCTGTCTCCACTGTCTTTAAACCTAGAAATTAGGGTTACTCTATTTTTTGATGACCGTTTTTAAGGCCTGAGGAAAGCACTCAGTGAGAAAGGGGTCAACTGAGGGGGAAAACCAGACGGGGCGGGGGGGGATATGGACCTGGATCAGCCCATGCCTGATGTTCAGCTATGTGGCAATGATTTTAAAAGCTATCTTATTCTGGGTTCTTTGCCACTGGCAATGGGAAGCTGTAGGCTTGTTGGAAATCTGTTTCCCCAAAAGCTATAAAAGAGATTTTTCAAAATCCCAGGTCTCCTTTCCTACTTCCTGTTTGGCTGCTGAGGAATTAGACCCCAACTGTTGCATTTGACAAATTCCTTCTGTGCTGGAGGCTTAGAGTTCCTTGTGTGGATCTGCTGAAAGTAAAAGACGCTGCCCCTGCCACCTGTCACTTCAGGAAGAGATTAATTACCTTTGACTGAAAGAGCTTCTGTTACAAAGGGAAAAGCCACACTTGTGAGCCACGGGCAGGGGCCCAGCTGTCCACTTGCTATGCCAGGTCACTGTCTCATCACACCCCAAATAAACAAAGCCCCCCCTTTGTCAGTCTGCTGCTTAGGCATCTGGGTAGATAGCTGGAGTGTGGGCAAAGGAGAACTCGGACGCTGGCGAGGTCATGTTCTTGGTCCTCCACCTCGAACCTGTCTTGGTTTCTTTGCTTGTTCTTTTCCAAATGTTAGAGGCTGACAGCTGATGTTCCCTCATCACCTAGCCATCATCCAATCCAAATAAGGGATCCCATTGCTCTTCAAAATGGAGAAGCGGGCTGTGCCCGGGTCTCCTGCTGAACTTCAAGCATATGAGAAAGATTGGGATTGAATGCTGCCAAGATGACACTTCTAACCGGGGATCAGGAATGGAAAGGGAATGAGGGCAATGTGGGGGAGGGGCTGAGGTGAGAGACATGTTCCAAAAGATTTTAGGGAGACAGCAGTCTCTTCTTTCTCTTTTGCAAGAGACAGTATCCTTAGGTTCTCTGGGCTGAGAAGTGGAGCTGGTCAGTTTCCTGTTTGCCGAAACCCTTTAATGCTGGTGAAGTGTGCCTGAACACTGCTGGCCACACAGGAAACTGGCTTGGCAGGAAAGGAAAAGGGGTTGAAGTCCACCCTTCCCATCCTAGACAAGGGACAAAGGAGAGGGATGCAGGAAGAGCCAGAGAAACAAATACCCCCAGTTTCCTGCATTTTGCCTGTTAAGAGCAAAAGAAGGATCATAGAGTTATCTGAAAATGATGAAGGATGTGGCTGACCCCTCTGGTACAGAAAGAAGGGAGCCCTCATTCTCAGCAAGCAACCCAGCTCCAGCTCCCAGACAGACCACCATGGCCTTGGGCAGTAGGATGAAGCACTTAGCTGAGGAGAAGTTCTAACAGATGAGATCCCTGGCAGCATGCCAGCCCCCTGACCTCCACTCCAGGTTTTGCACATCATGCAGGCAGCAGAATTCCTGAAGATGCAGAGTGGGCGTGACTAGAAATCTGGGTCCCAAAGAGGTGCCAACATAACGGATCTGAAAAAGGAGTAGTGCAGCTGATACCCAGCAGCAGATCCAAGAGCAACAGCACCTTCTGTTCTAGTCACAAAGGTGGGGAGGCTCCCAGATGCTCAGACGTCATCCCAGAGAGATGCAGATGCCGGAGGAAGAAACCCTGGAGATGAAGATCATGTCAGAAAGGGACTGAGCCACTCAGAAGAGAACACCACACTGTCTGAGGCAGAGGCACTGTTGACTGGCAAGTTCAACCTTCATCCACACCCCTCCTCTTTTTTTTTTTTTTAAATTTTTTCATTTATTTTACATACTAACCACAGTTAGTTTCCCCTCCTTCCTCTTTTCTTATTCCCTCCCCCCACCTCCTGTCTACCCCACCATCCACTCCTCCTCTGTTCAGAAAATGGCAGGCCTCCCATGGGAGTCAACGAAGCATGGGATATCAAGTTGAGGCAGAATCAAGCTCCTCCTCCTGCATCAAGGCTGGGCAAGGCATCCCAGCATGGAAATAGGTTCCAAAAAGCCAGCTCATGCACCAGGGACAGGTCCTGATCCCACTGCTAGGGAGGGGCCCCACAAACAGATCAAGCTACACATCTGTCACCCACATGCAGAGGGTCGGTCCAGAGTCTGTGAGCTCCCATTAGCTCAGGTCAGCTGTCTCTGTGGGTTCCCCCTTCACCATCTTGACCCCTCTTGCTCATACAATCCCAATCCCTCCTCCCTCTCTTCAGTTGGACTCCTGGAGCTCGAGGCCCAGTGCTTACCCTAATTGTCATCAGAGAACTTTCATCCAGTAACTGATGGAAGCAGTTGCAGAGATCCACACCCATCCTCTTGTCTTTAGGTGAGTGGACCAGGGAGCTCCCTCAGTGGTAAGAAATATCAAATCACTGGGGAGAAAGAAAGAAATCTAATGGTCCATTTGAATAGAATACGGTAAATCTGGCCCTGATATGTTTATTTAAAATCGTATGAATTTATGTAAATTTACTTTAATTGCATAAGTAAATGTATTTATTGATCCTCATGGCAAAAATTCCAGCCATAAAGCTAAGGTCCATTTGTGCTGGCCGTTACTGCTCTCCTCTCTAGTGGTAGCTATCCAAGTCTCTGTAGTGTGGAATATTTTCTGTGTAATTGTATATATAAATACATATTTTGAAAACATTTGGTAGCCTTTGAATTTTTCATAAACAGGATCATATATAAGTATAACTGTGTAGCTTGATTTACTTTTTTGCTGGGAAAATGTCAGCCCATATATCCATCTCATTATAGAAATGTTTCACAGTATCTTGCAGTATCAAGAGCTGGCAGCTCCATTCCTTTCTTATGGACACTCAAACAGTTCCCCTATTTTGCTTTTAGAAAGGACAACACCAAGAAAATATCATCCATGCCTCTGTGCATAGATAAAAATCTCTCTGCAACTTGCTATGCTGCAAAAGCTGCTTGCTTGTTATTTTTTAAGTCTCCGTTTGTAATTCTTGAAAAAAAAATGGGAAACATCAGAAAAGAGTAGCTCTACCTGCCATATCTCACTCCCATCTTAGCTAGGCTACTGAAGTTATCCCTCCCTGGCCTCCATGACAAGAAGGTCAGAATGGATGCTGTGGATTGGACTTCTGGCAGTCACTAATGAAGAACATCAGATATTTCCGATGACTTTAGTAACATCAAGAGCAATCCACCACATGGGGCAGTCCTGTTTATAGGATTGGAGAAGCCACTTGCAAAGATCAATGTCTAAAGATCTATAAGGAGGTGGGTGAAGGGATGTCTGGCCCAGAGATACAAAGCCCCTGCTGTTTACCTCTGAAAACCCCGACTCTAATATAACAACAAAGTTCTGAAATGGCCATTCTGCTCTGCTTCTGAGGACAGAAATACCAGACATTGCCTCACCCAGATCATTGGCAGCATGTCTGTATGTCCCTGTGGTGGTTAGCCACCCCTGAGTCCTCTGCCTGGATGTCTTATACTAGGTGAGGCTGGGAGACCCAGAAGCTCGGGGACCAAATTTGTCTCCTTTGTCAACTCTTTGAGAAGCTCACTGCTCACTTTAAACACCTGGCATCTTCCCAGCACTACATGAGATCATGAGACACTGAAACCTTCTCTGTAATCTCTTTCAGGGTCTGGGATCTGCCCCAGTTTATGTCCATATCATTTGGACAAAATTCTCGACTCAGCTAGATAGCTGGCATTTTCACTGTTGGCATGTTCGTGAAGGATGGTATTCAAAGAGAGTTGGGATGTATTCTACTATGGTACCAGCTTCCAAAGCAACACTGACAGAGTTGAGAGTTGTTATTGGACTGTTCTTCATTGAGAAACAATTCAACCGGACGGAGTTATCCACCCTCTTCTTGCAAATTGGATTGTATCCTTCCAATTTAAGTAACATTAGTGCTTCTTCCCAGCCATTTGAGGGTTTGGGGGCCAATAGGTTTCCTGTGCTCAAATCTTGTTAGTGTTAATAGACATGTGTGCCCAAGAGGCCACAAGAAGCTAAAGCCACTAGATAAAACTCCATATAGATACTCCTCCCATCAACCTATGGGATGTTGGTTGTCATGGTGAAAGAAAAGAGACTGAACTAGAATGAAACTGAGAAGACACGTCCACAAACTCTAAGTTTTCTACTGTCACATGCCTGTCCAGAGAGGTCATACTCTCTTCTTCAATTGTGATAGTCAATAGAGGTCAGCATGGTGCTTTTGGCCTCTCCACATTTCCCCAGGATTCCAGTAAGCCATAGTCATCTGGGAGGTCAATTGAGGACACTGGAAACTGTGGCACTTTTAACATGCAGCCCATATTTCCAAAGCCTCACTCAGATCTTTCAGGCCAGACTAGGTGTCAGGGGTAAGCTATGCTTGATAAGTTTTTCAATATGGACATAACTGGGCAGGTGTTTTGGTTATCGGCAATGCGTGGCAGATCAAAAGTATGCTTTGTATCTGTTCATCTTACTCCATTCTTACATCAAACCTGGGCTATGAGTCTCACTATATTTTACAATTCAGTAAACAGAGGTTCAAAAGTATTTACATAATGTATGTATGCTAGAGTCCGCATCTGAACCCAGGATGCAATTAACAGTCTATTATCCCAAATGTAGTAGCAAATGTGTTACTCTCATGCTTCTATGGGTTGAGAATTCAGAAGTAACTTAGCTGAGTTTTAGCTTAAGGTATTTCATGAAGCTACAATTAAAAGAGCCAAGGCTGCAGTCACCTATAGGCTTGTATGAAGGTAGACAATCTGTTTATAAGATGGTGCCCTCACATGACTGTCAGCTGGAGGCCTCAAGTCCTCAAACCAGGAGTGTCCTTAGGCATGGAGGCTGGCTTCTGTGGGTGAGTGATCTGAGAGAGAACCCGGAGGGGGATGTGATGTCTCATGATCTAGAGTTTTGTTTGGGGGTTTGGGAGATAGAACCCAGGGTCTTGCATTTGCTTGGCAAGCACTCTACCTGAGTTATATACCCAGACTTCTTTTTACTTTTTTTTTTTTTTTTTTTTTTTGGTTTTTCGAGACAGGGTTTCTCTGTGTAGCTTTGCGCCTTTCCTGGAGCTCACTTGGTAGCCCAGGCTGGCCTCGAACTCACAGAGATCCGCCTGCCTCTGCCTCCCGAGTGCTGGGATTAAAGGCGTGCGCCACCACCGCCCGGCTCTTTTTACTTTTTGTTTTGAGTCAGTCTTACTAAATTGCCCAGGTTGTCCTTGAACTCACTCCATAGACCAAGTAAATCTTGAACTTGCCATTTTCCTGTCTCAGCCCCTTAAGCTGAGCTCACAGGCCTGACTTCTTGATCTAGTTGTGAAGGTGACCCACCACCAGTTCTTTCTTGTTATACTCATTAGAAGGAAGTTACGAGATCTCGTCTATGTATAAAGGGAAGAGGGCTTAAGGCCATCCTTTGAAGAAAGAAGTGTTGGAGAATTTGCACACATACTTGAAAACTGAAACACAGATTTTCTTATTCTAGAACGTGTGTTATTTTCGGAGAAGCTAGGCTGGGTCTCACGAGTGAGTGTGCCAACCTCCCCTACCCTTTCCCCACTCCCAGTCCCACTGCAAGGTCTTGCTTCTCTCCTGGGGTGGTCAAAGCTCTGGACAGGCTGTCACCTTGCCCCATCACTCTGTCTCCTTAAACATCCTTTGCTTCTCCATCTCTGACGCTGTGTCCTTGTCCTTGGATTTCACCTAAGATCATGGAAGCCTAAACCCTACTCCCACATCCGTTATCTAACTTCCTTCCGTAGCTCCACAGTGATCTGACCACTTCACACAAGCTCACAATCAGCTCTCTGGCTGACCCTGTTCCATTAAGGGCACAGACTTGTAAGAAGTCCCTGGAACAGGCCCTGAATCTTTCCTTCCTTGCTTCCTCCTTTCTCTCTACCCACTGCTCTCTGAGTTCTCTTTCTAAAGCCCAGGTGGAACCAAATTACGTTTTGCCCCAAAGCCTTCAATAACTCTCCATGTCCACCAAGATGGCTTTGACTCTGACTTTGAGACCCCTTTACCACCAGAGCCCCGCCTGCCTCTTCCCTCTCATCTCTAGACAAACTGGACTCTTTGCTATTCTGGGTGTCATGTTCTTTTAAGGTCTACCCCTTTGTGCATGCAGTTCATTCTTCCCGGAAGGAGCTTCTCCTCTTTGAACAATTATCAAACGCCTTCAAAGTCTAGTTCAAACACCACCTTCTCCTGAAGTTCTTCCTCCACCCGTGCCTTCCTCTGAGCATCAGCCAATAAAAGCTTATGCAGATGAAGGCAGCTGCTTGAATCGAGGTGGCTACCTGCTGGCTTAACTAGGTTAACACTAATTAAAATCACAGGATGGCTAAATCTAATTTTTGACAGTTGATAAAATGCCAGACATCAATGGGGTTTTCATTAACACGCTGCATAGCTATGTCTTTAAGTCACTGGGAGGAAGACACTTTCCTAATCTCTCCGAGGTGGTTAATCTTCTGTGCAGACATCAGAAAGAATTGAATTTCCTGACTCTCTTGGCTCTTGTCATGTTAGTGGTATAAAATGATTTGAGAAGAAGTCATTTGCCATGGATAGTGATGTCCATTTCACTTTTATCTGCAAACACACAAAGGAAGCTGGTGTAAGTGTCGTGGCAGTGATGGGACACTGTCCTGCTCTGCATCTCTCTTCTAAGTGGATTTGAAGGGAGTTGTTTGGATTGGATACTGGGCCCTATTCTATTATCAAATTTATGTTGCTTCTGAGCTTCCCAAGAGAGGCAGGCTGAATTTGTCAGGTCATATTTTAATAAAAGGTGGTGGTGAATTCAGCTCAATCCCAATGGGCCAGGATTCATGACATCCCAGACTAAGAATAACATACGGACGGGAACCCACAAAGCAATAAGAAACAAAGAATCCTGAATGTGCAATCACCGTGCTTGGTGCTGATTCCCATCTCCTGTCATCACTCCAGTCCGTCCTGTACCAGTGCTCAGCCGACAGATGCACACAACATCAGATGCTTCCTCCGAAGAGGCAAGAGAAGCAAGTGGGAATGTGAGGTGCACTCAGAGTGTGCACACGCCGCAAGAAAAGCAATCAAGGCAGCGACAACCCTGTTCAGAGCAAACCAAGCAGGGATAGCACGAATCTGAGGGTAGCTTGGGTTATGTTCACAGATGGTGGAGAGCAGGCAGAACACTTCACCTCCCATTTGACTCCCATAACCTGACTGAGAAGACTAATCTTCCCCTGTGAAAGGGTAGTGCAATCACTTTGTTCAGAGGAAATTGCAGACTGAGGTGTGAAAGGAGTTTGGACAAGAGCCTAATGTCTGGGCATTTGGCTGATGGATGGGTAATTTAAACCCCTTCAGGCAGGCAACGGTTAATCCATTGTAGGTTCAAGGGAAGAGGGTCAGAGCACACAGTGCCTGTGGTTGGTATTGCATTCCTTCATCTACTTCACAAACCTTAATTTGTTTTTCTCTTGGTGTGATCCCAGGATGGTGTAGTGTAGAGTGCAAACTTGGATTCCAATCTCTTCTACAATCTGTCACTATCAATAATCAATCATGAAAGTTCTATTATGGTCAAAGGTTCAGGTTGACTGGAGAAGAAGAGTGAGACAGTCAGGAAAACAGAAGCCCTAGCAGTTATCTCAAGTGCAGAGTGGGAAGTGGAGGTGTGCTTACAGCGTAGGAAGTGGGGGTGTACTCACAGTGTGGGAAGTGGGGGTGTGCTTACAGCGTGGGAAGTGGGGGTGTACTCACAGTGTGGGAAGTGGGGGTGTGCTTACAGTGTGGGAAGTGGGGGTGTGCTTACAGTGTGGGAAGTGGTGGGTGTGCTTACAGCGTGGGAAGTGGGGGTGTACTCACAGTGTGGGAAGTGGAGGTGTGCTTACAGCATGGGAAGTGGGGGTGTGCTTACAGTGTGGGAAGTGGGGGTGTGCTTACAGTGTGGGAAGTGGGGGTGTGCTTACAGCATAGGAAGTGGGGGTGTGTTTATGGGGAAACAGAAGGAGAAACAGTTATCTCCAGATGCTTGGAGAAATACATTGTCTAGGGCTAGGATTCCAGAGAAGGGCCACTGAGAGGGCAGCCCCACATGTCCCTTCAGTTCTGTGGCTTGCCATCAATGGTTCTGTCAGGTCTTCCGGTAACATTTTCTGAGCAGGAATAATTTTTGAAAGTATGAAAAGTCATAGTGCTTGGGATAGAAAGCTATGGGGATTACAGAAGGAATGGCTGAGGTGTGGAGACTATGTGGCAAGCTTAGGTGTAAGGTTGCTGAATTTTAACCACTCATAACTTGATGATAAACTCGAGAGGCAAGGGCAGAGCAGGATGGGTATCAAGTGACCATTGCAACCATTCAAGTGTCTTGGTTTAGAGCAGAGCAAAGCGAATATTAAAGCGACCATTGCAACCATTCAAGTGTCTTGGTTTAGAGCAGAGCAAAGCGAATATTAAAGCGACCATTGCAACCATTCAAGTGTCTTGGTTTTCTATTGCTGAGTAATGAGGCAGCATACATTTTGTATCACAAAATGCCATGCTTATTATTTCACGTTATGCCTGTTGAGTGTCTGGGTGGCTTAGATCGGACCTCAATTGAGAATCTTTGATCAAAATACCAGCTGGGGCTGGGATCTCTGCTCATGCCCTCTCCAAGTTCGTGTAGTCAATAAGACTCTTGTCAATGTGCCTCTTCAAGAGAGAGAGGGCCTCTCATTTTTTAGCCTCTTTATTATAGTTGGACCTGAAATGTGCCCACAAGGGCTCATGTTGTGAAGGCTTGGTCCCCAGCACAGCGATGCTCAGAAGTGGGGCTTCTGAGAAACAACTGGATCACAAGGGCTTTGACCTCAATAGTGGATTAGTCTTTTGATGGATTCATAGTTTGACAGGCTATGGGAAAGTGAGGGAGACTGAGGCAGTGGGATTTAGTTGAAGGGAATAGATCAATGGTGGCATATCCTTGGAGGTTTATGCAGTGTCCCTGGCCCTTGCTCTTGACTGCCATGAGGTAGGCAACTTTGCTCCACATGCATCCTACCATGACACTAAGCCTCATCATAGGTTCAGAGGGAGGCAAACCAGCTTGCTGCCCCTGTGCCTACCCTTGCAGGAGCTGAAACAACAGCCAGCAAGTGAAAGGGGAACTGAGCAGAGACAAGGGAGGAACCAACTGTGCCCTTCCTCAAAGACAGGGGCTCTAGGTACAAGTCTGCATGTGAAGGGAATGGGGGAGGTCTTCCCTTCTTAAAGTGCTGGTTAATATTTAGGGCCAGACATATTCACAACTTATGACTGAAAGCAGTTACAGAACTGTCTATTGCCCAAGGACATGCAGGAAAGCAAAGGATATTCCTAGTTTCCATTTAGAGACAGGGGGAGATCACTACCACTGAAACAGTTTTGAAATTCAGTTACCATAAAGTAAAGTTGCATAGTGATCCCCTCTTCCATACTGTGCTCCTTTGATGTACTGATACTTCACAGAGCTGACTGAAGAAAAGCCTTGATGAAGATCACAGCACGGGGAGACACTGGATAGAAAAGCCGTTGTTGTGTCTGAGGTGTAAGAGAAGGGGAGGTAAGCCACCAAGTCAGTAGAAGTAGGCCAGGACTAGATCAGGATGGGAGTCCACAGATCATGGTGAAGTGTGTTGATTTCCTCCTAACTGTATTGAAGTGTAATGAGAAGGTTTTAAGAGGGAAGCCACATGGTCAGTTTACATAGTAGGTGTTCTGCTGCAAGCTTTACACAGTCAGCCTTCACATCTTCACCAAAGCCTGCCTGCTAGAGTTTTTCCTCACAGTACTGTTTATGTTTCCTCCTGTTAGGATTGTCTATGAGCCTTGCAGGTACCCTAGGAGGAAAGGCCTCCAACTTTGTCTTTTGGCACAAAGCCCTACTTGTTATCTCAGTTCAAGAATATGCCAAGAATATTGAAGTCTGAGCTGCTCAATACACTGATCCTATATCAGAACTGCCGTGTCGTTCAGAGCACCTACATCAGAATGAGACAGACAGGATCTAGTCTCCTGGGGGTGATATGATATCAGTCTTGTTTCCTACTGAAGGAAAGCTAGAACACACAATCAAATGTTCTCTTTTCGGTGGTTTACTGGTGGTTATCTCTCCAAAGCCACCAATCCCATATTCCAGGCTTATAACCACTGAGACCCGGGCTTACCGTTAAGAGGAGTAATCTTTGATGGACCCATGACTGAAGGCTCCCTGCTATCTGAGTTGGAAGAGCTCAAGTCCTCTGTTGTGAATTCTTCTGCATGAGTGTGGTGGAGTGACCTTGTGGTCAAAATTCCTGCTTCTACTTCAATCTCTATCTCTGCCCTATTCTTCCCTCCTATTCAGATAGTCTTCTGTCTGCTCCACACTGATCTAAAGACTAAATTCAAGACCGTCCCAAGAATTTCTCCACCCCTCCCAGCACTCATTCACACAGAGGCACAGAGATTATAGCATATGTTCCTGAGGGGGAGAGGGAGGTAGCAGAGGAAGCCTCCAGCACACATCATTTGGCTCCGTGCGTATGCCAATTTCTCCATGTTTCGAGTCCCCTTACCCAGGGACTGCCTTCTCTCTAAACCCAGCTCATCCACTCTATCATGCACAGAATATAGTTCTGCTCTCTTCCCAGCTCTGCTGTTATCTAAGGCTCATTAGTGTCTCTAACATGCTAGGATTCTAGTATAGGATAACAGCATAAAACTCTACTATGCCACCAAATTTCAGAAGACAAATATGGATGAACTCAGGTTGGATTTCATCTGCCACCTTGATTGCCATAAACTTCTATTTCTAAAACTACAGTGCTTTCCTTATGAATTAAAGGATTATCAGCACATTTGAAGTACTGAGGGTCAGATAAGATAGCAGTTTGTGCTTTCTGAAGATGGCACCCAAATCTTTCCCATTTCACAATCTATTCTAGATCTTACCACCACCTCCCAAACAAAAAATGTTTCTGTTTCCTTGTTTTGGAATTGGCGACTCTTTGTGACTATGTCAACCAACAGACAGAAATGATGCTATAGAATTTTCAGGGGAAGGTTACAAAATGCTTGCATTCCCTCCTTGTTATATTGCGGAGCTCATGCTTAGAACTTATTTGTAATACCATGAAGAAGCCAAATCAGTTCATAAAGAGGCCCTCAGTCCAACTGCACTCCCAGTACCAGCTATCAACTTGCCAGCTGAGTGCATTTGCCTTTTTGCAAATACAGTCTCCATCTCTCACCTAGATGGGAAAAAGATTAGGCCACACCTGCTGAGCCCTAATCACAAATTCATTAACTAAAGGTTATTCTTTGCTATTATTTGAATCTGAATGTGAACCCCCACCAAGGTGTTTGTAGTAAAAGAATGGTCTACAGCATGGAATATTAGAAGGTAGTGGATCCCTTAAGAAGTTGGAGTCGGCCGGGTGGCAGGGTTGCACGCCTTTAATCCTAGCACTCGGGAGGCAGAGCCAGGCGGATCTCTGTAAGTTTGAGGCCAGCCTGGTCTACAGAGCAAGATCCAGGACAGGCACCAAAACTACACAGAGAAACCCTGTCTGGAAAAAAAGAAGAAGGAGGAGGAGGAGGAGGAGGAGGAGGAGGAGGAGGAGGAGGAGGAGAAGGAGAAGAGGAAGGAGAAGGAGGAGAGAGTCTTGTGTGAGGTCTCCATGCCATCAGAGTCATGCTATCAAAGAGGATCATGGGACCTGATCCTGGGATAATGAGACCACTTCCTCTTCCTGTCCTCTTCTTTTGTTTATTTACTGCACACTCCCTAGCATGATGTAGGCCCAAACTTGTGCTGGGACTTCAAAACACTTTAGCCAAAATAAACCTTTATTTATTTTTTAAGCTGTTATCTCAAGTATTTGTTACAGCCACAGAAAGCTGACTAATACATTGTTTTAAGTCTTGAAGTCTTGAAATTTAAAAGTCAGAAGATAACTGATACTAACAGGTTAGAGAAGAAAACCTGCCCCAGATCACAAAGGTGGGCCTCAGAGTTGTGACTTCCTGGCCCCCAGTCCACACTACCTATCACAAGTATGCTAAGTCTATGGCTCACAGTAATCACTGAAACAGGTCCTTCCCTCACTTCCTTTTCTATGCCAGGGATCTAGAGTAGAATATGCTTTGGTGGCCTGGTCAGCATAGCCAGGAATAGTTACATTCCAGCACACAATCTTCCTTCATAAAAATCTACCTAATCATAGGTGGGGCCACCTCTTCTTGGGTATGCAGAGCAGATAAACCCAAGTCAAACAGCTCTAATTCTTTATCCCAGCATTACTGAACTGGGAAAGCATCTGTAAACATGTACTTGGTCGGTTGCTGCCCTTGGGGCTCAGGAAGAAAGTCAGGGTCTCTGAGGAAAATCCAGACATTCACACTGGCAGTCCGAGGAAATCTGAAGCTAAGCATTGCTGGTGCCTTTGGACAGTGGGTTTGCAAAAGGGCCTAAAATTGTTCTTCATTCTATATAGAAATCAAAACATAATATTTTTCCTTTGCCTTTTCCTATAGGGCCCACTGAGGTAGGATGACATTTAGGCATGGCTGAAGAGACCCAATGGGGCTGGGACTGAAGTGATGTTCACAGACAGGTGTGAACTACCGGGTCTCTTCAGTGTCTCTATGCTGATTCCCCACACACACACACACACACACACACACACACACACACACATATACACATCTTGCTCTATTTATTTGACTTTACTCTAATAATCTTGGTTAGGACAATGTGTCAAGAGAATACCATGGACAGACACAGTAAACAGACATCACCCACATTCCTGGCTACCTCATCCTTTGTGGCTACAAACAAGATAGCTCTTAGGAGGTTACCTCTTTAAAATTCTGGAGATTTTTTTAGCCTGGACAACTTGTATGTAAAGCTTGAATGAATGTATTTATCCATTTTATTGTAATTCTACACATCACCCACCCATTTGTGTATCTGTCTTTCGTTTAGATTAGGAGTCTTTGATCAATATTGTTGAGTTCTAATCCTGTCTTATTAGCTTATCAGTCAGTCATCTTAGTCTGTTCATACCTCAGATTCTCATCTGTGAGGTGAGAGAACATCTCCATGATGGAGTCATTGAGAAAATTATATGAAATAATATGTACTTGTGTGGTACAGTGTCAGTACTCCACGCATATTAGCTTTGTTTTATTGCTATTATTGGTGTTGTGGTTTAAGGTCTGTGTAATGTTGGAGGATACACAGCAGATGGGTTGTGTAAGTTGTAAGCAAAGGTTCCAAGAAGACATGAAGTTTACGTTTCCACTTTTAGAAGACCCCAGTTCCCAAGAGAGACAAGATTTGCCTTTTGCTGCTGTTCTAGTAATTGACTAACAATGTAAAGACTCCCCTCAGATCACCTGCTGTCCCAGCTTGCTCTCTGTGGCTGTGATAAAACACTGACAAAACCAACATGGGGAGGGAAGGATTCATGTTACTTATACATCCTCATCACAGTCCGCTGAGGGAAGTCAGAGCAGGAACTCAGCAGAAGCCTGGAGGCAGGAACTGATGCAGGGACCATGGAGGAGTGCTGCTTACTGGCTTTCTTTTCCTGACTTGCTCAGCCTGCTTTTTTTATAGAACCTAGAATCACTTGCCTAAGGGTAGCACTGCTCACCATGGCCTGGGCCTTCTCACCTCAATCATTACTCAAGAAAATGTTGGAGGTAATTTCTCAATTGTGGTTCCCTCTTCTCAGGTATCTCTAGTTTGTGCCACATTGACAAAAATGGACCAGGACACCTATGGTGGGCTAATTTCCCTAAACCACATTGTAAATTAGAGCTAGCTTCACAAATCTGAAGGGCACCTGATTCCCTTGACTGATGGGAATTCTATCTGAGCAACACAGTGCACCCTACTATGTGTGTTGTTTTCCTTGGTGACTGTGGCTCTCTAGGAGCTGTGGCTCACTACTGCTGGTCAGCATCTTGAGAAATATTCAGACCACATTTGCACATAGGCTGGAAAAATCCAAAATTCAAATTAAAGCATGGCTTCCGGTGACACAATTCCTTTTGCAATACTACAAAGATGAATGAAAATTGTCTTACGTTGAGCCATCCTGAGCCGGGGGCTGTTATTCTATGTGCCAGCTCAGTGTGTTCACAGTGTGGCGTCATTTCATTCAAAGAAGCTGCTGTGGCTCAAAGAAGAGAGATGCTTTTTCCAAATTTGCATGGTTGAAAGTGGGGGTCACAGCCTGGTGTGTCTCTTAAGAGGTGCTACAGCCAGGCTTCTCCCTGACCCTAAGACTGTCTTCCAGTTAGCACAGCCAGCTCAGGTCTGAGGACACCACTCAAGGCCCTGGCCAGACTCTACCTGCTTTGAAAATTGCTTCAAAGCCACTGCCGGGCCACCTGCTCTCCGGGATGCCTTTCAAACTAGTGCCTTCTTCTGTGAGTCCAAATGGCAGGGCTGAGCAGCAGGGTTGATTAGCTTCCGAGAGCACACTTTATGCTGCCTCTTCTCCTTATTTGAACTACAAAAAGGAATTTTCTTGTCTGAATAGCAGCTTTGACTTTCTGTCTTATTCCGTAAGCAGAGAAAGCACTCAGAAATAGGAGGGATGCTGTCAGCATTTTTCAGTTTTCAAATGAGTTTCCCGAAGCCAGTGGCTTCTTTTGGTGGTCAGTGTGGTGGGGGTCCAGGAGTTGCAAGAGTTGAGTCAGATTGGCTAGGAGTGGGTTAAACACTTCGAGGGGAAAGGGTATCTGAAGGACAGTTCTGTGTTTTGTTAGAGGAGTAGATCATGGGACCAGGATAGTAGAATCCTGTCAGCATTGGAGTCCAAGGTGAGACAATGTCAAGGTGAGAAGAGTCTCTTGAATCAGTGCTGGGTTGGCAGAAACACTGCATGAAAGGTGAATCTGGGAAGCCATAGTAGAGTTGTCTGTGGAGATGTCAGTGAGGGACAGAAAGGTTACTGGGGTGGTTCTCTCTCTCTCTCTCTCTCTCTCTCTCTCTCTCTCTCTCTCTCTCTCTCTCTCTCTCAAGAGCACCAAGTTTAAAAGCAGAAGTGAGTTAGTAAACTTCTGCAATGGGTAAGAGTAAATATTTGGGGCCTTATGGGTCACATATTTTCTGTTGCAACAGTCAGGTTCTGCCTTTCTAGCACAAAAGTAGATAGAAGTGAGTCCGTGTGGCTGGGCCTTGATAGAAATGTCCAAGGGGCTGCAGGTACACAGGGCTGGAAGACGTGGGAGAACCAGGTAACCGAGGAGGGCGGCTATTCCCTAACCTAGTGTTTGGGTGGAGGGAGGAAGGAAGGGGAGATGAAGGGAGGAAAGAAAGGAAGAAGGGATGGAAGGATGGAGGGAAGAAGAAAGAAGGGAAGAGGAAGGAAGGGAGGTAATGAGGGAGGGAGGGAGGGAGGGAAGAGAGATTAAAATCTCCACAACCCTTCTTAGTCAAAAGGCAACCCACTTTCCAAGTGTCTAATTACTTCTCAAGTGTTCATCCTCTCGCATGAGCCTTCAAGGTGTCCAGGGTTCCTATAATGTACAGAAACCCCAAGTCCATCTCTAAACCCTCAATTTCCTGACAGGATTCTGAGTCTCCTCATTGCTTTGTTCTACTTTCTGCCTTGCCTCTCTTCCTCTTCTTCTATCCAGTCAATTCCCACTTGGATAACAGCTCCTATTCTCAAATTTCTGCAGAACGCTGTTCACCAGAAACCATTTGACGCGGCAGGATTTGCTGGAAATTGAGTTTGAAAATCCCTTGGCCTGTTCTCACAGGACTTCCTCCTGATTAGCAACCTTTCTTGTCTAAATCCCTCCACCATGAAATCACAATGTTATGCAATGTACAGACAGAACCCAACACCTATAATACAATGTCAAGAGAACATTCTTTTAGGGGAGGGGAGAACACGGCACAGTGGGCACCCACAAGAGAGGCCACCGGGGTCCACGCGGCATAGAGAGCATTGGGGGACGCTCCAAGAAGAGGCCATGTGAGGGAGCTGCTGAGATGAGTGGTGATTTTTAGCAGAGAGGAGAGAGGAAGGACATTTGGGGCACAGGGGAGAACTTAGGAGAGGCTGATATGGCCTCGAGGAGGAAGTCCATCTTTTCACATTGATTTTCACTGGCCTGTTTATTAAACTCATCTTTTCTTTTCAAAAGGAAAAGCTATAATTACTTCCCTAATCTTTATTTTCTTGGGCCATTGAAGTATTTTGAATCAATATTCTTGAGACATTCATTTCCTTGAAGTGCCAGAAACAATGAAATAAGAAATGTTTTTATATAAAAATTCAATTATGAATATTAAAATGTTCCATGTAACTAGATCTGTAAATTGATGATAAGCATTTTCTGAATAAAAATTCTGGCTGTTAATGCTTCCAAAAACAACTCTTCAGATACATTTGCAAAAAAGCAATTTCACAGAGCAGCATGGCCATGATGGACATTTGTGGGAACCTCGTCAGGCTCCAGTTTCTTCTAACTGGAGATGGTGATTTCTGTCTGGGGACCCACGTGGCTCCGGGGAAAGTGACTGTAGTGCCAGCATGCTGAGACACTTTTCCTGTGTAGACCTGTCCAGTCCTCCATCCCTCAGGTCACAGCTCACAGTGAGTGCCAGGTCAGAGCTGGTCCAGTCAGAGCAAGGTGCTCCTTCTGGGACTCTTGAGAAAGACATTTTCTCTTCTTCTGAGAGGGCACTGTGTGGATGAGACAACAGCCTGCTCAGTTGTCTTAGCCCAGAAAGAATCCATCCCGAGAACAAAAGAGAGCCAAGAACATGGCAGAGAAAACAAAGCCAGGGCTCTGAGCCATCCAGAATAATTGGATCACATTGTGCCCAAAACCTGCCTACCTCAGGAATTTTCCTTAATTGTTGAAGCCAAGTGGCATTAGATTTCCTTTCTAGCTGAGATGTTTTTCAAAACCATCCTGGCCACCTTTTACGGAGACCTATGAGGATCTGGACTCAAAGTTTGGAAGCTCAGTCGATGATGCCTGGCGTGTCCTGGTTAGTAACAGTCTGGATGGTTCCAATGTATCCAGAATTTGCATTAAAAGAGAGCTGAGCTGTGCAGAGGAGTCAAAGGCTTGGGAAGGTTGTGCATCTGCTATGTCGAGAATTCGTAGGAAAAGCTCCAAAGAGGAGGCAGGGCTGTAGTGCTTTTATTGGATCTAGAGTCTCAGCCAGACAACTTCCCTGCTGGGCTGTGCCAGGCAAGGGCTGGGAGGAAACATGTTGGGCCAGCTTCATAGTGCTCAACCTGGTTAGTGAGAGGTACAGAGTTCAGGAAATCAACTCCTCAAGGGCCTGAAGAAGGCAGCAAATCTTTTTCTTCTCATTAAAAGCAGTATATGAGCATCGTAGACGGCGTAGAGAAGTATAACCAAGAAAAGCAGCAGTCATCTGAATTCCCTCACTCAGGTGTTCGCCATTGTTATCTGCATATCCTCACTCATTCTGAATGTATAATTTTATGTCAGAGCAATTTTCCTTCAGAAATAGTAGCTTTGTAGTCAGTTCCGTGGTTGCATAATGTTTTGCTGTTGGGTTTTCTTTGCATAACTACTTTTCCTTTGTTGAATATTCAAGTAATTTGTCACTTGTTTTTCTTTTGTTTAAAGGAGGCTTTGCTTTTTAGGGTAGTTTTAGGTTCACAGCAAATTTAAGGGAGAAGGTAGAGATTCTAGGTACACCCCACAAATGCATGGTGTTTAAAGCCATGTTCTTGAACTCTTTTGTCCCCAGGCTGGCCTCTCCCAGGGCCACAGCAGCTGAGTGGGCAGGCTGTCCTCTCATCCACATGGTGCCTCCTCAAAAGGAGCAAGGAAGCTTTGCCCTCCGAGTCCCTGAAGGGACACTACTGCTCTGATCAGGCCAGCCCTGGCCCAGTACTCACCATGAGTTTCTACCTGAGGAATGGAGGTGTTGTCTACACAGGTCAAGCATCCCAGCATGACTGACGATGGAGTCAGCTTCCCCAGAACTGTGTGTATTCCTAGATAGAAATCACCTCTCCCACCAGAGTGGTACATTCATTACCAATTAATGATTCAGCTTGGATCTGTCATTGTCCCTCAAGTTCATATCAAGGTTCACTTTTTTTACTCTATGAATCTGGCAGGTTATTGTGTGTCAGCCATTATAGAATTATAGGGCAGTTTAGTTAACCTAAACATCTTCCCACTTATCCTTCCCTTGCACCCTAACCCCCATAGCTGCTAACCTTTTAACTATCTCCATAGTACTGCCTCTTACAGAATGTTATATAGTTAAAAATCACATAATAAATATATAGACTTTTCCATACCCATTTATTCTAGTTAGTAATACAGATTTAAGTTTTTCCTGTGTCTTTTCATGGCTTGATAGCTCATTACTTTCACTGCTGAATAATATTTCATTGCTTAGATATACCACAGCTTACTTACCCAGTCATCAACTGAGAGATATCTTGCTTACTTCTAAGTTTGGGCAATTTGGGATAAAAATTCTTAAAATATTCATGTTCAGGGTTTTTTTTAATGTAAACCATGTGCTGGGTAAGTTTTTACTGTTAATTTTTCGTAAACTAGAGTCATATGAGAAGAGAGGAATTCTCTCCATCATGTTGTTCTGTGGAAATGTCTGTGAGACATTTTTTCTTAGTTGCTAATTGCTGTGGGAGAGCCCACCATAGGCAGTTCCATCCCTAGGTAAGGGACCAAGGCAATAGGAGAAAGCTGGTTCAGCAGGCCAGGAAGCTGTGCTCCCCCATGGTTCTGCTTCAGTTCCTGCCTTCAGGCTCCTGCCTTGAGTTCCTGCTCTGACTTCCCTTCATGATGGGCTGTGACCTGTAAGCTGAAATAAACCCTTTCCTCCCCAGGTTGCTTTTGGTCATGTTTTTATCACAGCCACAGAGAATCAACTAAAACATATCCTTTCATGAAGCTTATATGGGCCTATTTCTGGGACCTTTATTCTTTTCCATTCATCTCCTGGTTTACGCTTTCACAAATACTGTAACATTATATCACATCTCAGGGTCAGGTAAGTCTCTCAACCTTTGTTTGTTTTTCAATATCCTTTTGGATATCCTGGATCATTGGTCTCCTTATGTTAACTTTAGGCTTACTTTACTGATATCCACAAAATGAATTTCTGTGAGTTTGGTTGAGTGGATTGGATCTATACCATGATGAGAAGATGGACATCTCAACACTGAGTTTCCTGTTCATGAACAGGGTGTCTCTTTCCATTTTCTTCTTCTTGGATTTCTCTCACTCGAGTTTTGTAGTTTTCTTCGTACAGACCTTGCATTATTATGTTTATATTTAAGTGGTTTTTGAGCATGCTTATATAAACATTTGGGTTTTTCTATTTTAAATTTACCTGTTCACTTCCCTTGAATAGGAAATTAATTGGCTTTTGGGTACTGACCTTCAACCTTATAGCTCTGCTACAGGAGTAGTTACAAGAAGTTTTTAACATACGCTTAGAATGTCTAAATAGATGATCAAATATCTCTCCAAACAAAGGCCTGTTCATGCTTCTTTTCACCATCTGAATACTTTCCATTTCTCTTTCTTATCTTTCCATTTCTCTTTCTTAGTTTGCTCTTCAGTTTAGTCAGGGGAAGAGCAGTGGGAAAAGGTTCACTTGGCTTGCTCGGGGTCTTAGTGAGAAGTGCTGAGTTTCTCTGCACAAGCGTGATGTCGTCCACAGACTCATGGAGAGTTTTATTGAGCTAATGGGCTTCCTGTCCATTTCCGTTTTGCTGAGGCTTTTTTGCTTTACTTTGAAATTAGCATTGGTGTTGGCTTTGCCAGGTGCCTTTTATGCACTTATGGATATAATCATGAGTGCATGTGGAGGCCGGAGGTGGATACTGGGTGTCCTCCTCCATCACTCTCCACTTTTATTTTGACACAGCATCACTGAACCTGGAGTTAGCTATTTCAGTTAAACTGCCTAACCAGTGCATCCCCAGGATCTGCCTGTCTCTGCTCTTCTAGTGCAAGGTTATAGGCATGCGTTATCATGGCTGGCTTCTACACGTGTCGTAGAGAGACCCAGGTTTTCATGGTTGTACAGCAAGCACTTTACCTCAGAGAATCTTTCCAGCCCATAACAATTTTCTTTTCATTTGTCTATTTACTTGATAAAAATTAAACTTCATTTCATTTATTATTAGTGTCATCATGTGCCACAGTGCATATGTGCAAACCAGAGAACCACTGTGGTGGTATTGTGTTCCAAAATATTGTGTACCTTAATAAACTTATCTGGGGTCAGAGACGGAACAACCACAATATTAAACAGAGGTTAGGCAGTGGTAGCACACGCCTTTAATCCTAGCATTCCAGAGACAGAAATCCCTCTGGATCTCTGTGAGTTCAAGGCCACATTAGAAACACCCAAGTATGGTGACAGCATTTAATCCCAGAAAGTGAGCCTTCAATCCCAGGGAGTGGTGGTAGAAAACAGAAAGGTATATAAGGCGTGAGGACCAGAAACTAGAGGCATTTGGCCTGGAGAAGCATGTGGCTGGTTAAGCTTTCAGACTTCTAGCAGCAGTTCAGCTGAGACCCATTCTGGATGAGGACTCAGAGGCCTCCAGTCTGAGGAAACAAGACCAGCTGAGGATCCGGTGAGGTGAGGTAGCTGTGGCTTATTCTGTCTCTCTGACCATTCAGCATTTCACCCCAATAACTGGCCTCAGGTTTGATTTTATTAATAAGACTCTCTAAGATTCATGCTACAAACCACTTTCAGGACTTGGCTCTTTCCTTTTACCATGGGTTCAAACTCATGTCATCAGGCTTTCCAGATAAAAGGCTTTAATCAGAATCTCTCTGCCCTAGATTCATTTGTGAATGTTGATTTGCCAGTATTATTGGGTTTTGCATCAGTACTTCTAAGATACTGGTTTGCAGGTTTCTTCTCTCATAACCTCTTTGAATGGTTCTGCAGTAGGGTAATGGGGGCCCCACAGAGCAAATTGGGAAGTAGCTTCTTCTTGTATCTTTTCAAAAGTCTACAGAGAATTGATTTCATCTCCTCCTTTAATGTCTGGAGGAGCCACCAGTGAATAAGTCTGCATCTGGTACTTCCTATATTATTTACCGGCTCAATTTCTGTAATGAGCACAGATCATCTCTTTTAGTGGGAGTTTTGGTAGACTATGGGTTTTGGTTAGTGATTTTCTTTCACTGAAGTAGTCATATTGCAGGCACAGAGTCTGCCATGTTACCCTTGCCTTGCATATGTAACCTCCATGAAATATAGAGTTTCCTTTCTTTCATTATGACAGAGGCCACTGAGTCTTCTGTCTTTTTTTCTTAGTCTGGAAAAAGGCTTACTGATTTTATTAAATAAAAAGCTTTTGGTTTTATTGATTTCTTCTATTGATTTTCTGTTTTTAATTTCATTGATCTCTACACTAGCTTCATTATTTCTTCTTTTATCTTACTTTAGTCTTAATTTGGTATTCTTTTTTACTTTCTTATGGTGAAAACATAAATAAATGACCTTAGAACTGTGTTCTTATCTAATACATGCACACAATAATAGGCATTTGCCTCTAAGCATTGCTTCTTCTGTATCTCAAAAACTTCAATAAGGTATGCATTTGTTTAAAGTATTTTAAACTTTTTCTTGAGTATTTTTCTTGGACCAATATTATTGCTTGATTGCCATTAGCTGGGGTGAGGGCAGGGACTCCAACATCCTTCTCTTTTTGCTTTCTAGTTCCTTCCCACTGTCCTATGCAAACAGATATTCTGCTCTTCAAGGTGCTAAGCTGTGTTTGCATACCCAGGACATGGTCTGCCTTGGTGAACATCCCACTCCCCAGCTAGCCTGCCAGAAACATGTCTTCTGCTTCTATTGGATGAACATGTCTATAAATGTCTCATACATCCAGTAGATTGATGGTGCTGTTGAGTTCAGCTGTGTTCTTACTGATTTTCTGTCCCGTAGTTGTGTCATTTCTTATAGAGGGTGCTGAAGATGCCAGCAATAAGAGTGGATTTATCCATTTCTACTTACAATTCTATTAGAGTTTTGCTACATGTATTTTTACTTTCTGTTGTTATGCAAAAACACACTAAGGATTGTTGCATCTTTGGGGAAAATCCACTCCTTTATCTCTGTGGAAAGCCCTCTCTAACACCAATGCTTTCCTTGTGTTTAAATCAGTTCTGCCTGGGATTTACATAGCTACTCCTGTTCTTGATTTCTTCTGGAATGTTCTATCTTTCTCTCCCCATTTGTTTTTAGTTTATATATCTTTCTATTGAAAAGTAGACTTCTTCTAAAAATATTTTTATTAGTTGAGAATTTCGTGCAGTGTGTTTTGACTGTATTTACCCTCCCCCAACTCTCGCCACATCCACCCCCTCTTTCCTACCCACTCATTTTATGTCCTTAAAAAAAAATGTACCCATGCTACAATCCACAGACCCAGAGAAGCTAAATAACAGGGAGAGATCAAGGGGGACAGGGCACTTTCTTGTTTCCCAACTCCCTTTCTTAATGTAGATCTTAGCTTTGGACATTTGTCACTTCTGTGCAGCTGAGAAAGTCTTCATCCCCCACCCCGCCTTGTGGAAGAGAATTTCTCAACAGAGTTCTAGGTTGGTGGATTTCTTTCCCACTCAACACTTGAACCCCTTTGCCCCACTCTCCCCTTTCAAGCACAGTTTCTAAGGAGAAGTGGGAGGTCATTCTTTTTAGTAACACATTTCTGTCGTCTTCCAGCTTCTTGCTGGGTTTTCTTTGTGTTTGATTCTCCATAGCTGGAAGACAAGGTGCCTGCCATATAATTCATTACTTCTGCTTGGTGTTCTCTGGGCTTGGGGTATGTGGTTTGGAGTCCGGCATCAATCTGGAAGAAATTCTCAGTGTCATTATTTCAAATATTTCTTCTGCCTCCTCTTCTGTATCCCCATTACACTTACATTATCATCTTCTGTATTGTCCACAGTTCTGGGCATTTTCTTCTTCATCTTCATCATTGCTTTCATTATTTCTCTTTGCTCTTACAGGTTTAGAAGTTTCTATTGAGATAGCTCACATTAAAGGTCCTTTCCTAGCCCTGTCCTGTCTACTGAGAAGACCACCATGGCAGTCTTCATTTTTGTTGGAATTTTAATCTACTGAGGGCCTTTTCTGTTCAACTTGTCTTTTCCATCGGCTCTGGCTTAGCGTCTACTCCATCATACTAATAATAGTTATTTGTGGAATCCTTGGCTTATTGATTCCACAACCCCTACCACATCCGAATTCCGTTCTGATAATTCCTTTTTGTTTTAAATTGTGCTGTTGTTTTGCCTTTTAGTATACACTGTATGTTTCTTTTTTTATTTTATATAAGAGATTTTCTAGTTGTTTTATTACATATCAGCCACGGATTCCCCTGTCCTCCCTCCTCCCACCCCCCAGCCTTGCCCCCCGAATCCACCCCTTATTCCCACCTCCTCCAAGGTAAGGTCTCCCCTGGGGAGTCAGCCCAGCCTGGTACATTCAGATGAGGCAGGTCCAATGCCCTCCTTCCTGCACCAAGGCTGAGCAAAGTGTCTCAGCATAGGCCTTAGGTTCCAAAAAGCCAGCTCATGCACCAAGGACAGGTCCAGGTCCCACTGCCTGGGGGCCTCCTGAACAGTTCAAGCTAATCAACTGTCTCACTTGTCCAGAGGGCCTAGTCCAGTTCCATAGGGGCTCCTCAGCTATTGGTTCACAGTTCATGTGTTTCTGCTAGTTTGGCTATTTGTTCCTGTGATTTTTCTAATCATGGTCTCAATAGCTCGTGTTCATATAATCCCTCCTCTCTCTCTCATCTATTGGACTCCTGGAGCTCAACCTGGGGCTTGGTCGTGGATTTCTGCATCTGCTTCCACATATACACAATGGAGTACAACTCAGCAGAGAAATACAATGACATCATGAGGTTTACAGGCAAATGGATGGAACTAGAAAATATCATCCTAAGTGAGGTAACCCAGACTCAGAAAGACAAACATGGTATGTACTCACTCATAAGTGGATACTAGATGTAAAGCAAAGGATAACCAGACTGCAACTGACAACTCCAGAGAGGCTACCTAGTAAAGAGGACCCTAAGAAAAACACAGGGATTGCCCAACTGTTGCTGGAAAATTTCTCTCGAGCTCCCAAGTCCCGCCAGCTCCCA